>JAKOGI010000769.1:92500-130000 GCA_029747015.1 Carnegiea gigantea | reverse complement strand
TAATATCTTCTTCTAAATATCATATTTTTGTAGTGCGAACCTCAAAAACTTTACCAAAGGTTCAATACTAATTACTTTTTACATATCTTTATATAATAAATAGTTGAATGAGAATGGTTAATAAACCTTCCCTCCCCTAATTGAAGCTTCTCCTTTAATTCCGCCAAAATACCCCAAGTAGTTACAACTTTCATTCGATTTCAAATTTTAAATTTCAGATATTATCTATCCATTACCTACTTGAAAACAGATATAGTGGGTGGTTATATCATTATTACTGCCTATTTCCATGACCACTAGCATCATACATGAACTATGACCGATTACTTCCCACGTCTCACAATTAATCGCATATCTCTCTAGACTATTAGTTAACCTGCCTATTGAGGTTTCCATCATCGCCATGAACTCATCTATACCTCCCCCTCAATTTCTTTAATGTTGTTCCCTATTTTGCGGACTTCCATCGGATATGTATCACTATTTTTATTCATCTTAGATCATTATCAACCAATTAGAGACATGTTGGCCTTTCTATTTTGTGAATCGGACCCAAAGTAACTAAATGGTAGTTTTGGGGATCTCATATTTTTCTAATTTAAGATAGTGTTAATACAATTTTCCTGCACATTGCAAGTTGAGGTCTTCTGACAAAGTACAACTTCCACCCTCTTCAATAAATAGCAATAAAATGCAGCTTTTCTTTCATTTATATCTATGTCATATCCTAAACTACTAATGGCATTAACCACAACTAGCGAGTACAATGATAATAAGCAGTAATCTGGTCAATTTAATTTATGACAAATTTTGCTATATATTTTGGATTTGATTTTTCCTTTGATATATAGATTTATTTGTTTGATTTTCTTTTTTTTCCCCTCTAGTGTCAGTAAATACCAACTTCAGTTACCCTTCTCCTTTCAACACAAGTGCATCAGTTGGTAAGATCTTTTAATTCTACTTTTTGCTGGGGGTTAATGAGATTGGATAAGTTTTTCCATACAATGTGGAAGATAAGTAATCAATCTTACCGTTCTACTTTATTGAAAGAATGTTTTATAGCTATTCATATATTTTATTTTTTTTTACATGTCTAACTCTCTATAAAACTTTTTTGTTTGGGTTTTTGGTGGCCATAATATAATAATATGTCTATGCATATAACTCGTATAGAATAGAACAACAACAATTATTAAGTATTTTTAGTAGCAAAAAAATTACAAGTTGATCCTATGCCTAGAGTGTTATCCATATTTATGGAAGAGCTTACAAGATAATTCCTTTAACTCATAATTTATCTTCCATAATTCCACATCGTAATGCATAATCCATAACGACATTGTATGCATGTTTCCTTAGCTCCCTTAATAGATCATGTTTTCCATTTTTTTGGCCCCTGTAGGGGTGCATTTAAGTATAGAATTATGGAAAATCCACTTTGCATGATCACTCTAACAGTACCATGTCTGATACTTTCCTTGATTTTGATAAAATGGTAACTCACCATGGGTTTGCTTTTTTCCTAAGTTAGTGTCACTAAATGTTATAGACTATAGTACTACATATTCATGCTAAATTCTTGACATTGTAAAACAGAATGAAACTCTTTAATTTTTTATACATATGTGTGTGTGTATATATATATATATATATATTTCATTTTCTTCCTTAAAAAAAAAGAGAGAGTATGATCAATTTCATTCTGAAAAGTAACAACATTAGTGTTTCCATCACTGATAAGAGGTCTATCTTTGGTGATGTTGTGAATAATAGGAATGGATCGGAGGTCACTAATATGAAGCCATTAGTTCGAATAATAGGATTGAAATTAAATTAGTGCCCATGAAGAGTTTCCATGGAGAAAAACAAAATTGTTGTCGGAATGTATTGGACTTTGATTCCCATAAATCATATGCAAATAGGCTGATGCCATTGGATTTGTTGTGAGTTAGATGGTTTTTGTGCATTTTGGGAGATGTTAATATGTACATATCAGTGAATTATTTCATTAATATATTTAATAATTGAAAATTCTTTTATGTTGGATGTAAAATATATATCTACATTTCAACATTTTTATACGAACATTGGATTATTCAATTTAGTATAAATTTTTAAGATAACAAAATTAAAATATATATTTGAACATAAAGAATTTAAATGTTATGTTTTATGCTAATATTCAATTTTATTAATTTTTACCATTTAAAGTCCCGTGCACGAGCACGGGCATAAACTAGTGTTAGTCAATAGTAAACTATGTAGTATCTCTTATCATAGAGCATGATTCAAATCCTGCCTCACATATGTGATGTAATGCCCGAAAATTTTGATTTTATTTCATTACTAATATTTAACCCTAAGTGGTAGTGGATTACCTAACGAGACGTTACTGCGTGTTTCCTACTAGTAAATACAAGGCTAAGTATTAGAGAATCTATCATTTAGAATTTATCACAAGTCAAAACAAGAGGGTCAAAGTCAAAGCACAATAAATTAAAGTTAAATGTTCAATCCAGGAAATTTATTCGCCATGGCAATTCCTACGCTCTATACGTCAACGACCTCGCTCTAAACTGGAGTCCCATCCTGTGGTCATAATCATCACCAGAAAAGCATAGCATTTGAAGGAATGAGACAGACCTTAGTAACAACCACCGCTAGTAGTCAAAACACAACTTAAATTCATTCCAGACGATGCTTGGCATAGGGGAAAGATAACTCAGATGATTCATAAATGGTGCCTAACTAATCCAACCCAAACCCCGAAGTCCATATAGGTTTCTCATACTTCAGTTTGAAGGATAAGGGCGAGCGACCTCACTAGGTCTCATGGCCTGCATCTGGCTTAGGTGCAGCTACTTATCTGGTTCATGACCTAACGCCAATTAGACGGTTACCAATAACCTAGTTCACATCCATTAACAGGATGATACGTTGCAGTTGACCATGCATGTAATTATCCGAGAAAGATTATGAAGCCTTCTTATATTCAGGAGCAATCTCCCTTATCTTATCTAACACATTCACTTAGATTATTAACATTTAAAGGTTATTTGTCCAACTTTCAACAGCCCATTCTAACCCAATAGAGGTCCATAATCATTAAAGAGAACGTATTCAAACAATTCAAGATTCTATAGCAACGATCGGTAATAACGATAAAGTCTCCACAATGCATCTGTTTATACAAGAAGGTCCCCCGAATACCAATTCATATCAACAAAAAAGATAATCCATATAAAACATATTTTAAAATGGACGTTCGGGGGAGTAAGTGCATGAGTGTTATTTGATGAAAATGCGGGTGCCTAAACTTGAACTCGAGTTTCTAGCTTAGGCTTATCTAATTTCCAAAAGCAATTTTGTTAGTACTTATCCTTAGCCCAAAATTGAACTTAATGAACTGTGACTCATAAATTATTTATAAACCTATTTCTATGCCTAACTAACAGGTTAGACTTTCCAGCATAATTGAGAAGAGAGTGATTGGGGGGGGGGGGGCGTGAGATAAGACTGATGGGGGGGGTCTTTCATGTAACAAAAAATAACGGTCGTAGAATTTTTTTTGTGTGTGCGGGGAGACCACAACTGCAAAGAGGGTGACGAGAGAGAGGGGTATAGTGTGTAATTTCCCTTTCCTAAAATACTACCCAATTTAAATTTTAAACATTTGAAATTTGAAGAGGAAAAACTTAATTAGAAAAATATAAATTTTACCAACTAACACTAATATAAGAAAAATAATTTATCAATATCTAAAATATTCAAAGCTTGGATATGGATCGGAAATAGGAAATGAATTGGGCTCGGTCCGAAATTCTAACTTCATGAAGGCCCATGTTAAGATACGACCTACGAACTCAAGCGACTAAAGATCATCTTAACCATTCTTCGAGAATTATAAAGATGAATTTTATGGGGTTTACACACACACAACCTACGAACTCAAACGACTAAAGATCATCTTAATCATTCTTCGAGAATTATAAATTTGAATTTTCTAGGTTTTACACACACGTGTGTGTGTTCGTTTTGGATCTTGATCGAAAACATAACTAGTATTATTTCACCTGTGAATTTTTTAGTTTGGTTCATACAAAATATTATATGAATAATAAATTATATAGTATTTTATGTGATGTGTGGAAAAGCTTTGAGGTTTTTGTTTTTGGTGGAGCAATTACATTCAAAATTAGTGTAGTCATTAGGTAGTACAAATTATAAGAAATATTACATGGAGATTTCATATGCATTAAAATAGTTATAATTAACTTTTTTTTGATAAGAAAAAGGAATAATTCGTTAATGAAAAGCCATATGGCATATACAATGAATATCTCCTAACAAAAGTAAATTTAAAACATCAAATTGAATAATTCTCTTTAAAAGCTAATGGTAAATATACTGTCGACCGGCTCTTAACTTGTAGTAATATTCCTGTCACCAACTGCATTCTTTGATGCCAATGCATATTTCCCGAACATTGGCGAGTTATAGTATAACTTCACGGAGCAAATGTCCAATTGATGTGGTTGATTGCAATCGAAAGGAAGATCTTCATAGTAGAACCACATGAAATTCCATTGTTGACTCATTCCTTAATAAAAAACGTAGATCTAATACAACAATTTTCAAATTCTATTCGATAAGAAACTCACTCTAAATATCCAAATTTACGATAAATTACACTGAGGCAATAACTTAAACTCACACTAACGGTGAGAACAACGTAACATAACTCACACTAAAGGTGAGAACAACTAAACTCACACTAATGGTGAGAAAAATAAACAACCAAACTTTTACAAAATGGAGAGAAATTTTATTGAAAAGAGATGAAAATATCAGTAAATACCTTACAATTAAATAAAATTTTAAGATGTACAAAGATTGGGGTTATAATTAACTTAGGTGAATCACAAAATTATATTTAAGATTTTCTTGGGAATAAAATCCTCCATACTTAATGGCTCCTTGTTAATGGCACACAATATAATGTTTTGTTTTTCTCACTGTAATGTTGAAAACACCCGTGCGACGTGGAAAAAAGAGTGGCCTTGCATTACCAAAAATTTGGCAGCGACTAGTAATACCAAAGTTATTAATAAGGGAAACACTAGAATTATACAATGCTAGGAAGATTGCAACCAATTGTTTTCAGCATCAGATTGGATCAAAATACCAATTACCCTAATAAAAAAACGAAATTTATTTGCGTGCACTTTTCTTAAATAGTACTAATTGCAAATTTATAGATAAAGTCAGTCGCGAATCAAAAGTAAACACATTCGGAGGTTTTGCGGCAACAATATAGAAAGAGGAGAACAAATGATTTAAGTAAAAAAAACTTATAAATGGAGATAGCCATGTGGTGTAAACTTTTAAGATGATACATCACAATAAGAACTTGCATTAGAGAGAATAACCTTGTCATGAAAATTGTTTGGAAACATGCGTTACGGTCTAACCATTTATGCTCTGGAAATTGAAGTCAATTGAGTACTTTGGTGACAATCTGCAGGTAGTATTATCTTATTTATATGAGATATATATCTGAAATTGTATTGTATCTAAAATCTCTAATATTCTATATCTTTTTTGAAAAAGAAAGGCAAAAGTAATAATATAAACTACTTTGATATTGTCCACAAAATTATTAACAAATATTCACTATTCAATGACAGGAAATATAAGTGATATTTTTTTCATAATTACTAGATAAATTACCATTAATATTTTTTTAGAATAAGTAATATTCTAATAATGATATTATTTATTGTTATTTACACGTGTGACGTTAGGTGTGCTATTATTTATTATTAGATCTGACAAAACTGGCCTAGGACTTGTGATTGGAGCCGAACCACGCGAACCCATACTCGTCCCGACATTCGAAATATTATCACCCGAAAGTGGACCCAAAATGCGAATTGACCCAAATTGAACTATACACGACCTGAAATTTTCTACAAAGTTGCTTATTTTTGCATGACAAGCGTATTGAACTAAAAATCGGTTGACTCGCAATCGACCCAAGCCGAAGTTCACCTGACCCAACCGAACAGACCTGAAATATCACCTAACCCGAAACATAATCCGACCCGAACTTAACCCGACCTGTACATGAACTGAACGACCTATTTGTCAGGTCTATTTATTATCATGTTAATTGCTATTATTCGCATACTAATGACGCATTGATGCTTCACCTCCAGTCCGGATTGGTATGTTGGTGACACGAGTCAATATCATGTTCCTAAATGTAAGCAATTGATATATATATATATATATATATATATATATATATATATATATATATATATATATACATATATTATATATATATATATATATATATATATATATATATATATATATATATATATATATATGCTATATATATATAATATATAATATATATGTATAATATATATATATATATATATATGTATATATTTATATTAAAACAAAAGAAAAATTTCTAATTTTTAACACATGCCATTCGCACAAAATTTTAAAATAATTAATAATCATTTTTAAATAGCATAATAATCAATAATTAACATCATTTCAAAAATAACAACAAAAAAATTTTTTCTAATAATTACGAAAAATTATATTACATATATTTAAGTACCTGTCATAATATGATTCTCTAATAATTACGCACAAGAATGTCGCTTAGACTGTTGTGGTGATACCTTTTTATTATACAATGTAAGGATGTAAGTTAAATAAAATTTTAAAATATTATTAAGAGAATAGTTTTTTATATAAAAGAAGTAAACAATAAATTGATGTATTATATTATTTTGTTGATTTAAAAGCAAAGCGAGTCTTCTTTAGTTTTTTTCCCTGCTAGTAGCATACCTTTTTATTCGGAAAAATCGCTGCCAGGTCCCCCACTTTATGTGGAAATCATAACTAGGGGACCATGTTATTAGAATATATTTAAAAGGAGCAATATTCTATAGAAACTATTTTAAGGGGACCATTCACTATTTGCATTTTCTTTCAAACCCTTAAACTTTTCATATTTGCAAATCTACCCTCAATCCTTAAAAACTTACTTTCGAAAAATTAAAAATTGTGTTTGTAATATTTTGCTCACTAATAGATTTCGACGTCCTCTTTCAACTAGTATCAGAGTCACGTGCACAATAATAATTGAGATTATTAAGTAAATTAATGACTAATTATGCTAATTAACTGTGATTAGCCATGATTAATGCTTGAATCATCACCTGCTTGTCTTGGTCCTAATTATTCACACATTGTTCACTCACCTGAAGGTAATACCTCGTTAGCACCTCAGTTAAACTATATCACTGATATAATTTTAGAATTAAAAGTCGAACTAGCCAAAATTAAGGCTGAACTGAAGGAGCTTAAGAATCAGTTAACCGTTGTCCATCTTTCTCTTATTAATGAAGTTAGACATAGCGAAAAAGCTACTCCTAGTATTAGTACTCCTTTTCAGCATAAATATCCTTTCTAAAACTCAAAAAACAAGATTCCATTTCCTTTACAAGAATTAAAAATCCAAAAAACAGTTGGAGAAAAATCTGATGAAAAATCTACCGAAAAGAAAGAGAAAGAAGATGGAGTATAAACAATATAGTCTTGAAGAGCTAAAGAATGTTCGATAAAGAACAAAATCCGAATGACTTAAACAAAATCATGAGCGCAATTAGTGATAAATACGATGTATTATCGGATGATAATGAAAAGACTAATAATGTCCACTTAGAAGAAGAAAAATATCAGCAAATGAACCTTATTAAACTTGATGATCTTAATACATTACCATTAGAAAAAATTAAAAGAAAATTAGATAAAAAAAATGGTAAAATGGCTGCTGAGGATGAGATTAACGAAATCGGGGAAGAGATTGACTTACATGAAACTGAGACCAATCTCGTTAATAATGTAGTCCCTAAGCCTGAAGGATTTGGTGAGCCTTCTAGAAGAAATACTCATTTCTTAAGACCTAGATACGTTCCAGTAGGACGTACAACCAATTTTTCCTTTGGGTTTCTCCCAAGGAAAATCACAACTTTTGAACAAATTGGCCTTACTCCAATTAGTCAAACATGATATATCATAAACATTGATGGAGCCCGTAATAGAGAAGAAATATTTGAGCACTAGAAAAGAGGAATAAACAGTGTCTTAAACCTAAATACTACATGAACTGCGGCAAACTTCCTAAATTATATCGAGCATAGTTTCTCTAGCACTGTAGCTGACTGGTATGATTCATTAAGTGAAGATGGTAAAAATACATTAAGAGTGATGGGAACACCAACTGCTATATTCAGAAGTCTGTGCAAAGAAATTGAAACTGAATTCATTAGAGCTAAACTTGACTCTGAAGAAAAAGCAAGAGAATGGCAAAGAAAGATTAATAATATAGAACTATGGGATATAAGATACCTAGAAAATTATATTGCAGAATTCAGTTAATACTATTACAAAATGGCATAATGAAACAAATCTTGGCGTGTTCTACGACAAGCTGCCATATCCTATAAATTTCATAATTAATGAAAAATACATGGCATGGTTTGAACGAACAGATGTTGTTGATACCCTTAGTTCAAGAATTTTCTATTTGCGAAAATGGGTCAATGAACAATGTCTTGATCTTCAAAAACAAAAGAAGATCAAGAAACAGTTCTTCACTTGCTGGGATTCACCTCACCAATGGGGGAAAGAACCTGAGAAAAGAAGAAAAAGAAAATTCTATAAGAAAAAGAGCTTTAACAAGCAGAGAGGTGAAAAATATAGAAGAAAATATTACAACAAACCAAGTCCTAAAAAATATAGATTTTTTAGAAAAGCTGCTTATTGCCCGGCAGGAAAACGCAACTGCAAATGTTGGGCATATGGAGAAGTAGGGCATTATGCTAATGAATGCAAAAATTGGAAGAATAACAAACTTATTGAAACCTTGGGAAGCCCAAATTATGTTGAGCTTAGTGAAGATGAGGCATTGGAACTAGACCGAGGTAACAACGAATGAATTGTTGAAATTATAGAGGACAATGAATATGAAGAAAGTGATTATGAAGAAACAAGCCATATGATGGAAAGTAGCTTGGTTAGCCTTGGTGATCTTCAAGGAGAAGAGTTTGTTGTAGGTAATGATCACGAAGAAGTCCAAGGAGATTGTGTTCTTCCCATAATCTAAAAGGGCATGATCTATAAAAAATCTATTTTTCAATTAAAAACAAATACGTATGTGAAATAATAGAAGGAGATCTTGAGATAAAGGACTGTGAGTATAACGTTGGGGAAGTTAGTCTTATTAATTGAGAAAATATCCTTAAGCATAACAAAGATAGAAAATATAGGTACATCCATGTCAGAAGTGTCCAAGTTCAAATCACCCCATTACAATATTATGGTAAAGATATTGATCTTTACGCTTTACTTTGTGATATTAGGCATACCAAATTTAATAATCAGATAATCACAGGGATAAAAACAAATCCATGTAATGGTTCAGTAGGTTTCAACCGTCGACCTGGATATTAAATAAATCTAAAAGATGAATTTGACAAAAACTTCCAATCCCTTAAGATAAAAACAGTTGGGATGGATATGAAAAGAGGAGGATATCCTTTAAGGATATTTTGAAAAATTACTTATAAACTAGATAATACAATAGATCCTAAGACTAAGGTAATAATGATAGAAGCAGAGAAATTTAAAAGTCCTACCCCCATGCAGAAGATCCAGAGGATTAACCCCAATCCTCAAGTTATACAAATTGATCGTTCATAGATATCTAGCTTTGCCAATCCTACAAAAATCAATAAGAACAATATAATAAAGATTGATGAGGAGGGTAAAATCACTATTAAACCCCAATTATTAAGAAGTATAAGTACAAGGTCAGATTGGGGAGAAGGGTCTTCATCAGTCAAAGAAGAGCTTAAAGAAGATGACACAATTAGCATGACCAATGAAATGAGTAGAACAAGTTTTGATGCTATAAGACCCAGTCTAGATCAATTAACAAGTCTAGATAGGAAGGTCATTGGGTACAAAACTAGAACTATTAGTGAACCAATTTATGAGGATGAGTTAGTCAAAAATATGACTATGGAAATATGCTATGAAGTTACCAATACAAACCCTAATAGCATCTATATTCGAATAAAGGTATGCTTAGAAAGATATAACATATATAAACTGTGTGTGTATATAGATAGTGGTTGTTATGTACGCTTTGGAAAGAGATCGTTATTTCTTGAGTTTATGTGGAAAAGAGCTAAAAATCCGTTACAAGTAAGGATAACTGATAATAGTGTTATGAGCCACAATGAAGTCATAGAAGGGTTATCCATAGAATTAGGAGGAGTCCAATGTATTATACCAGTTCTATGGGCTACTGATCAACCCTCTCATGATATAATCATCGAAAATAATTTTCAAAGATTATATTCTCCATACACCCAGTTCATAAATCAAATAATATTTATAGTTAATGGTCACTCAGTTCCAATTGAAAAATTAGGTAAGGATTACACTCGTCAGAAAATTAAATTTACACGTAGCCAGCATAGTGAGAAGGTAATACCTACACAATGAGAAGTAGCACTGACAATCTCATTACTTGAGTTATCTATTAAAGAGCAAATTGTTGAACAACAAGAAAAATTATGCAAAGAGCTCTACTTTGACAATCCTTTAAAATTTTGGGATAAAGATAAAACATTTGCTAAAATCACTCTATTAAATCCCAACACCATCATTCGGGTTAAACAAATGGTATATACACACCAGGACATCCAAGAGTTTAATAAACAAATCAAAGAATTTCTGGATAAAGGATTAATCAAGAATAGTAAGAGTCCTCATACTAATCCCGCTTTTATGGTAAGAAATCAACGAGAAGAGAAAAGAGGAAAAGTTAGAATGGTAATCAATTACAAAAAGCTTAATAACAATACTATTTTTTATGGTTATTATATTCCTAACAAAACAGTCCTTTTCAACAGAATTCAAGGAGCCTCTTGGTTCTCGAAAATTAATTGCAAAAGTGGTTATTGGCAGATAAAAATGGATGAGGAAAGTATTCTTTTAACTGCATTTAGTGAACCACAAGGACATTCTGAATGGATAGTAATGCCATTTGGTCTTAAAAATGCACCTTAAATATTCTCGAGAAGAATGAATAACATCTTTAAAGACCTTAATCATTATTATCTAATATACATTGATGATATCCTTATCTTTTTCAAAATCATAGAGCAGCATAAAAATAATGTCTTGGCTGTCACCCAAAGATGCATTGACCATGGTATTATATTTGGAAAAAATAAGTGCATTTATGCTGAACAAGAAATTGAGTTTTTAGGTCTAGAGATAAATGCTGGACAGATTATTCTACAAAAATATATTTTGGAAAAAATAAAAAATTTTCCTGAAAAGGTTGAAGATAGAAAACAACTAGAAAGGTTTCTTGGATGTCTTACCTATACTTCAGATTTCATTAAAGATTTAGCTAAGCTAAGAAAACCATTACAACAGAAACTCAAGAAAGAAGTAAGTTGGACATAGACCACTAATGATACAAAGATTGTTCAAAACTTAAAAAAGATGTGTAAAAATCTCCCTGTCCTTAATTTGCCTAACAAAGGAGATGATTTAGTTCTTGAAACAGATGCCAGCAATGAGCACTGAAATGCGGTACTCAAAATCAAAGAAGGAGAAAAACTCTGTAAATATTGCAGTGGAAGTTTTAATAGGGCAGAATGCAACTATCCTATAATGAAAAAAGAAATCCTTGCAGTTATAAGAGGAATCGAAAAGTTCTTAATCTTTTTAGCCCCAAAACCTTTTTCCATTCGAACTAATTGCAAAGGAATACTTGGTTTTATGAAAAAGAATTTATCAAATATGTAAGCGCAAGGGCGACTCTTGCATTGGCAATTATGGCTTAACCAGTTTTCCTTCTCTATTGAACATATACAGGGATCAAAGAACTCTCTGGCAGACAGTTTAACTCGAGAAGTCGCCAATGGTGATCATCAAAGCCAACCTCCTGCCAGAAAAAGAGGAAATCCTTGACGAAATGCCAGTCCTACTAGAACGGGTTACGCCTTCTAGTGAAGTCCTTATTGATAACCTATAATTCCATAGAAAAAGCAGATCACTCTTTGGACTACTATCTATTGCCTACCTAATAGCCCAAAGATTTTCTCTTCTAGAATTACAAATTAGTTACATTCAATGTCCTTATGATATCCAAGAAAAAATAAGTTCTCATGTTCGATAAAAATGGTTCAATGAGTGGTGTGCAGCCTGCATTGACTTTTATCATCATTATTCCTATGATATTTGGGAGTCTTGGAGTGCAACGATCTACTTTCCCGATAGATTTGGAGTTGCAGCCATTTGCTTCCCAACCAATTCATTATCTCCCAATGATCCTGTCTTTAAAGCCTGAAAATACGGGATGGTACTTTACTTCTCAGAAGTCCCAGATCCAGAATTTTCATTTTTCTCAACCTTAACTAACTTCCAGCAATATATGTTCAAAAGGTTCCATTGGATTCTTAAATGTCCTGAGGGACTAATAAAAATTTCCGTTCGCAGATACCAAACTTTGGAGGTTTATGGTGCCCTGATTGAATATGAAAATGGAAAAAATAAAACTAGCCCATTATCTTATCCAAATCGTTGATTGCGACAATCCCAATGATCAACGACAAAATTGGATTCATGGTGATCCGGTACATCTAGTTATTGATCTTGCATTAACAAGCGCTATTGGATTTTTTAACATTTATCATCAATATTGGGCATTGATAGAACAAGGAAAAACATTAATGCATTGTGGAAACACTACTTTCGCCTATGATAATGAATTCAAACACTACATGAAGGTGGAAGGAGCAGTGTCAGAAGATATCTTTGATTATCTCTTTGATGTTAGAGTTAGAAAATTCTTATCAGAACATGAAAAAAAATATCTCCTTGAATTATTTGAAGAATGCATCTTAAGCAAATTAATGAACATTTTGATGATTATCCAGATAATGATGGTCTGGAAGATTTAATTGGAGATGAAGGCATGTAGAATCTTAATAATAATGACTAGTCTTGTCATCATTAAAAGTTTTGAAGAGGCTGCCCTATTATTGTACTATTTTGACAAGTGTCTGGTCTGTAAAATAAAGTGTGTATTATAGCCGTCAGAGTACTGTAGACAACTGTAGCAATGTGAAAAATCTTTATGTACTATAGCCTTTAGGGCATCATATGTACCCCCATCTCCTCTATAAATAGCGAGGTCGAGAGCTGAGAAGAGACATGATCATTTGAGCATTCTTGAGCATAAGAGAGGTTGGGATTCTCCATTTCTCTATGAGCGAGCATCTGTAATGATCTTAACTTAAGTCCTTCTTCAAACTTTCCAACGTAATATAACCGCTTTCAAGCTTTCAATAAAAGAAGTTTCCCAGTAGGGAACTTTATTCAATCGAGTCTTATGTCTTAAATATTATAGTTTCTTGATTAAAGTCCTTCTATCCTTTAAAAATAAGTAAAACTTGATTAGTGATTACGGTCTGAGGTAGGAAATAAAACGGATCTGTACTGTGCCTGATCTAAGGAAGGTGGGGTTGAGATTAGCAATCTATGTAAACCGAAAGTTAGAGGAACGCCAGAGTCCAGCGCTGACTAAGTTCAAGTAACAGTCGAAACTCTTTAATTAAGTTTTAATTATTTTTGCTAAGCATGGTAGGCCTATAACTACAGAAATTGTAATATATAAGATATAAATAGTAGATTGTGATAACTAGTACCAGTAACGCCATTATAAGAAGTTAAATCAGTTAAAACATTATACGTTTTTCTTATTCTAGGGACTAATATGTAAATTTTAAAAAGTTCAGGGACTAAGTTGTAAAGAAAAACATATTTTGAAAAATATTGTCCCTTATTAATAGTTTACCCAAAATAGTAGATACTTTGGAATACATTCTCAAGACATTGACCCCTAATAATTATTTCCATAAAATCAAGAAACCCCAGAGTTATAAATTGTTTTTATTCTTAACTAATATCTAACTCACATTTTTGGTTGTATTTGCATCATTAAATCATATATATTTTATGCTTAAATTTTATTATTAAACAATAGGAAGATATGTGAGAAGTTACTTTATTAAATAGAATTAATATTGTATTAAGTTTACATCCGTCCTGCATAGGCTTTTCTTTTTATTTTAAATCTTATGTAGCATTCTATGTTGTATTAAAGTATCTCACATTGATATTCACTCTTATGTGGCATCCTACATGATAAGCTTACATGTCGCTCATACAGGAGTTCAATCCAACTTTTAATATATATATATGATGATGTTGCAATCGATTTAGCAGTATGGTAGTGATCTGCAAGCAATACTGTCTTGTTTATATAAGATCTGCAATTGTCATCTTATTGCATCTAAGAACCCTAATTAATATTCTGTGTTCCTGTTCAAAAGAAAGACAACTATTATAATATAAACTAATTTGATACTATTAGCTACAAAATTATGAACAACTGTTAGCTCTATTTAATAACAGAAAAGATAACTGATATTTCATCTATAATTATTAGATATATTATATGTAATATATTTTTGGTGACAACAAGTAATATGTCAATAATGGTATTATTTGTTATTATGTACATGTGCAATATTAGGTGTGATATTTCCAATCAAAAAAAAAAGGTGTGGTATTATTTATTATCATATTATTTGCTATTATTCTCATAATAATGATGCCTCAACTCCAGTTTAGGATTGGCATGCAAGTGACATGAATCAAGATCATGTTCCTAAATATAACCGATGTATACTATTTGCTATTTGTCACCATTGGTGCTTAACACAAACTCAAACCCGTGCAGCGCTAGCAAACTCGATTGGGACCCTTCCTTAGTTTGCTAGTAAGCCTTTAGTGATACTAACTTAGACTTGAGAAGCTAAGTAAGCACACACACGCTCAAGAGAGCATAGAGAGAAAAAGTAGAGAGATAAAGAGTTTGGGAGAATGCTTTATATTGCACTTGAAATGCTTTCAATGACTTGGTTACAAATGAGCTCCCCTGGGGGTTTATATATACATCCACCTCCTCATTGGATGGTGGAAACCTTTTATATCCTATGGCTATTATTACACTTTCATAATATTCTATATAAATATACTAAATACTACACACATGTAGAATAGTGTGGAATATTCTAGAGAGTAGTCCAGAATATTCCACTCGAACCTAGAAGGTTCTAGATTACTACACAATGTTCTAGACACTCTAAAAGATTCTAGAACAGTTTGGACAATTCTAAAGTGCTCCAGAAGGTTCTAGAACATTCTAGAATATTCTATCTTATTCTAGAAGGTTCTAGACCATTCTGAAAGATTCCGAAACATTCTAAAACTCTCCAAAAATGCGGCCCATGACATTCTCTCCCGCCCAATCGGGCCACGTCTTCATTGGCTTTGGATCTTCATGTGCTTCGCCCTTGAGTTGCCTCATCTTTAGGAGGTGTCCTTTCCACTTGGTTGGGTTGATGTGTCGTGATTAACTGCTTGACACATCGATCATTTGCGCACTTGTGTTCCATCCTCGTTCTAGCCCGTTTTCTCCTTGCTAACTTCCTTGGCGATATCAGAGGCATGACACGTACAGGCCCCTCATCCCTCTTGAGGGCGGATAAGTAGCCTACCTCTTTGCTCTCTATGAATCAAAGGGTAGGTAGAACCCTTTCGTTCTTAGCTTCCCGCCTCATAGGTATTGCGTGAGCTTGCCCATTGCCAGTGATTAACAAGGTGCTAGCATGAGGAACTATGATAGCTTTCTCCTTATCGAGGAAGTCCATTCCTAGATAGAACTTCTGATCATCAAGCGGAGCGACGGTTATGTCAACCTTACCTCTCCGTGGTCCAACTTGGATGTCCGTACCTCAAGCAACTCCATGGATTGGAAAGCTACCCACACTAACTCCTTTCACAAAGCCCTTCACCTTCTTGTAAGGTAGGCTAACCTAGTCAGCAAGTTGTTTTGCATGTACGCATTATCTGCTCCTATTTCTATCGATACGTGGAGTTTCTTACCCTCAACTTTGATCTCTACATACATGCGACGACCGACTGGCTCCCCACCTCAGATTGGATGGCACTTAGGAGCTATATTGAAGCAATATGTTTTTCATCTTTGTGCCTCTTCTTCCATCACAAAAGCGGCAAGTTTTCACCGTTTTGGACACTCGAACACTCGGTGAGGTACATTGCATAAGAAACATGAATATTTCCCCGGTGTCTCATCCTTCTTGTCCCTTCCCTTGTCCTTGAATAATGTTGGCCTGTCCCCCCTCGGAGACTTATCCCGACCTCCGTCACTATCACTATCATCCTTGGCCTTCTTGCCTTGTGGCTTTGAAGATTCCCTTTTGAACTCAATGAGTAACTCAGGGGAGGCGATCGCCGATGCGATGTCTTACACCCCTTGCCTCTTCAGTCCCATCTGAGCCTATCCCTAAATGCCATCAAGGAAACAGAAGAGTGTATTGTGCTTATCTATGCTTGGAATCTCCAAGAGTAGCTCTTGGAACTCCTTGACATACTCCCAAATCTGACCATCCTTATGCTGAAGGCGTTGAAGCTTGGCCCTAACATCGTATTCAACATCCTCTGGATAGAACTGCTTCTTGAGTTCCCTCTTGAACCCATGCCATGTGTTGATAGGATCAGATCCTCCATGAACGTCGTGACACCAGCAACACCACCAAATAAGTGCAGCATCCTTAAGAGAAAAGGCAGTATTGCTCACCTTTTGAGCATCATCCTTGACACCCATTACCCTGAAGTACACTTTGAGTCCCCAAAAAAAGTTGTCTACCTCCCTTGCACTCCTAGCCCTACAGAAGGCAGGACATCTTGGTGCATTCCCCTTTGGAGCGGTGGATACGTGGATGACTTCGCCATTGGCTAGTGTAGCCATGGGCACCCTGATTTGTGACTCCAATGCCTCGGCCCTTGGCTTATGCACCTCAATCTTAGCCTTGCAAGCCTTGACCTCGGCCTTGGAGGCTTGGAGTTCGCCATCCTTGGCGGCCTCGGATGCATGAACGACTCAGAGATCCTTCTTGAAGTCGGCCCCCATGGAGCTTATAGCCACTTGCATCTCACCATGAGGCTCATCCATGTCCCCTGTGGACTCAGGCTCTTTGATGCTTTTTGTCCATGTCCTTGACCCTATCTGTTACCGTGGACATGGTGTTGGTGAACTCCGAAAGCCTATCCTCCATGAGGACCATCACGTCATTAGTCTTATCATTACCTTTATTACCACCTTGTTGAGGGTTAGCATCGGTGATGCTTGAAGCCATGATCCCCCAAATGAAGAGGCTTCGATACTAGCTATTACAGGTTGATACTTCACACAAACTCAAATTTGTGTGGCGTTGGTGAACTCACTCGGGACCCTTCCTTAGTTTGCTAGTAAGTCTTAAGTGATGCTAACTTAGAGTTGAGAAGCTAAGTAAGCATACACACACTCAAGAGAGCTTAGAAAGTAAAGACAGAGTTTGGGAGAATGCTTTGTATTGCTCACGAAATGCTTTTAATGGTTTGATCACAAATGAGCCCCTTTGAGGGTTTATATACACATCCCCCTCTCATTGGACAATGGAGATCTATTTGATCCTACGACTATTATTACACTTCCAGAATATTCTATATATATGCTAGATACTACACACATGTAGTATAGTGTGGAACATTCTGGAGAGTAGTCTAAGAATATTCTACTCCAACCTAGACGGTTCTGGAATACTTCACAAGGTCCTAAGTACTGTAGAAGGATCTAGAATAGTCTAGTTGATTCTAAATTCTCTAGAAAGTTCTAGAACATTCTAGAACATTTTAGAACATTATGGAAGATTCTGGAACGTTCTAGAAGTCTTCAGAAACACGGCTTATGACATATTATTCATGGATGTGGTATTAGATTTGCTATTATTTACCAAGATATTATTTGCTATATATATATGTGTACGGATGTGTGTGTATATATATATATATATACACACACACCCCCCCAATGAACTCTTAGTCTAGTGGTAAAGACTGAGGTACTAGGTATATTAGGTCCCAGGTTTGATTCCCCCTTCCCGCATTGTATTGCAATTGTATTGTATTACTCTTTGTGGCTCCTACGGACCAATATATATATATATATATTATATATATATATAATATATATATATATAGATATATCTATATATACTATATATTATATTATATAATGTGGATATATATATATATATATATATATATATATATGTATATGTCTATATATATACATATATATATATACTATATATATATATATATATATATATATATATATATATATATATATGAATATGTTATATGTACGTATACACACACACATACACAACCCCTCGTGCGCGCGCGCGCGCACACACAGAGATGCGTGTGTGTGCGTGTGTGTGCGTGCGTGTGTGTGTATAGATATATATACATACACATATGTGTATACATATATATATGCATATAGATATAATATATATATATATATATATATATTATATATATATATATATATATGTATAGATATATATATATCTGTGTGTGTGTGTTTGTGTGTGTATGTGTGTATATATATATGTGTGTGTGTGTGTGTGTGTGTGTGTGTGTGTGTGTGAAAAAGTTATGCAAAGTTACTAACTAATATGGAAACTATTTTAAGGTCCCTTGGTTTTCAAAGCTAATTTTAAGGTACCTTAAATAATGATGAAACTATTCATATGGCCCAATTTTGGCCTGTGATATCAACATTCTGATTGAAAGGATAATGAACGAATTCTAGAAGTTAAAATCCAAAATTACCCCTAAAGATATAGTTCTTGCATTTTTTTCAACAGTCATGTGGTTTTGCTTTTAAATATAGCCCTAACCGTCTTGTTTCTCTTTGCATTCACTCTTCCCTTTACTTCCTCACTGCTCTTTTTTCTCCTTGCATTCGTCCTCCTTCCCAAGCATTCGCCCATCACAAGTGCTATTGCTGTTGCTACAGTTTCGATTGATTTGCCTTCCATTGCTTAGTCCCTACTACTCTGTCCGTACTGCTCTATCCCTATTGTTGCATGTCTTTACTCATTTGGCTTACGATGTCTTTAATTTTTTTATTTTTCTTACCAAGAAGAGGCGAGAAGTTGAAATAAGGGGAACGTCATCCTAAAGGAGCAATCAGTTAAGTGAATTTGATGATGACTACATATGTCGAAGATGCCATATGCAAGGAAGGAGAGAAGTATCGCATTCGAACCAAAACTCAAAAAGGGAATACATCAAGTGCTTATAGTGTGACAAGTTCTTGAAATGGGTTAGTAATGACAATGAGATGGAGAAGAGGATTATGATGATGCTTACTAAAATCAAGGAGTCATTAGAGTTAAAATTTTATTTAAGTTGATTGAGAAGAGGCAAAGTATTGTTTACATACTCTTAATTGGTATTGTTGTAGCATCTGCCATTGTTATGGTCATTTGAAGTTCACTTGCTAATATAATGGAGCTCTTTATGTATATTGTAATCATAGAATGGAATGATTGAGTTGATCTTGTGACTAATTTGGATTGCAGCATACTTTGTTTAACATACTCTATTAGAATAGAACATACTCAGTTGTAGTTGAACACACTTTGTAAGAGCTCAACCCTAAATCATGTTTATTTATCTAATTAAGCCATGTAATTAATTTTTCACATTTATTTATCTCATTTAATCGTCCCTGTTAGGAAAATTCATTTCGGGCCCCACTTTGGAATTCAAGTTTCATTTACCGTAAGAATTTCGGACGAATCGATAGTAGGCCCCGATAAATATGATTAAGCATTAAATTATTTTTCACAAGTTCACCAAAAAAAAAAATTAAGTTTTAACCATGCAAAAACTTGGGCCCAAATTCGTCTAAGTTTGGCCCAATTTATTTAGTCCCGATTTGCGGCTCGATTTATTTTGGGCTCAAATTTTGGCCCAAAAAGTTTAGTTTATTTAAATTAAGTTAATCACTATCATTTATACCTAATTATAATTAGCAAAAGATATTTTTGGAGGCCTAAAAATTTCAGCCAAGTGATTGAGATCAATTTGCAACCAAGTAATCAGGCTCTCCTTTCTCTCTCTTTACCTCTCTCTTCTTCTCAACCTCCATCGCAGCCACCACCAGCCCCCTAGCTGCTGTTCCGGCCTGCTGCCGCCACTCCCAGCCACCAGCCACTGGTCAACCACCACCCCAACCACGAGCAGCAACTCTTACAAACATCAAACACCACCTCCATCCTCTTGTATTCAAGCTCAAGTGAGGTAAATCCTAATCTAATCAAGTCTAATTTTGGATTTTTATGTTGGATTGATTATAGATCATGTTATCTTGATCTAATCAAGTGTTTTTTTAATGTTTTGGTTGTTGATAATGCTTAAAAGCAAGTAATGTTTGAAGTCGTTCATGATCATGCAAGTTTATGTTGTGATGATGGATTTTGATGGTTTTAAATAAGATTTTGTGATCTTTGGTGTTGGTAATGAATATCAAGATGTTTATGTTGATTTAGATGAGGTAAAGAGTGATTTTAGTGGGTGGTTATGTGAAGAAAAGATTAAAAATATGTGAGTTAGAGCTGAGAAACAGACTTGAAACAAGGGCCACTTCGGGAATTAACTAGTATTGTTTGGCACATCAAAAAATTGTGATTTTTGATAGTGATAGCCTAATGATTTAGCTTTCAATAGGCTCTAGAATTGCTCAATTTCGAGTTGTGTGGACAAAGTTATGACCAATTTATTGAAGACTGCGCAGAATGCATCAAAACGGGGAGCATATTTGAACAGGAGACTTTACAAAAAACCTGGTATTGATTGGGGCATTGAAAAATTGTGATTTTTGGTGTGTGGATATATTAATGAGATTCTTTCAAATGCCTTTTGAATCGCCTTAATCCGAGTTCTGTGGAAAAAGTTATTGTCGTTTTGCTACGACTGCGCAGATTGGACTGAAATTGTGCACATTTATGTTCTACCCTAATTTGAGGGAGCTTACTGTGGGAATCATACTTGGTGTCCTGAATGAAAGTTTTAGTGGACATGCTTTTCATATTGGGGTTTTATATCTCAATTCGAGGTCGGGAGTGAAATATATGAATTTTCTAAAGTAGACCATCAAATAGTATTATATGAAGAAAGAAATCAGTATTTAACGGATCAAACTTAAGTTATTTGAGTCTCTATGAACCTCACAACACCCTTCATGGCATTAAACCTTCTATTATCCATTTTAAAAGCATTACACTTTCCATTATCCATTTCAGAAACATCAGAAAACCCATATTTTATTTATTTTAGTTAAAATCTTTTCATTATCAGCTCAATCATTCCAATGTGATCTATTTTGTCTCAGTTTGTTGTATTTCAAGTTCAATAACCCTAATTGATTTACCTTTTTCAAATCATTTTGTTGTAACTTATCTTATATTGAATTATTGGAATTGTGGAAGCTTTTTAATTAATCAATTTCCATTAAAGTTATAAATTCCGAGAGTAAATGTTGTTTACTAACTGCATTTATCTATAATTACATTTCTTTAGCAGAATCGGGGCCTAGTCTATCATTTTCCATAATGCATATGTATTATCAAGTGAAATATCATTTTAAAAACTTCAGGTACGTCCATTGCTTGTATCTTTAGAAAGAAGATCATGTTTATCAAGTTACAACTCTTAATGAGTTTATCAATGAATCAGTTTATACAGTGATTTGCCATTTAACTTACGACTCCGTCAGTTATCATCTATAGCACGTCAGCCCTTCATTTACCCACGCGGCTTCAGGCCAGGTCCCCCGATCAGCTTAGCAGGTGTACACGTATCCATAGATCATAACAGTATCAAGGGGTTCACTATCAGATAATAACTAGCAATGCAGTTTTACATTAATCTTATTCACTGTTTTAACTTAAAATGAATTGCAAAGTGGGCCTAACCAGTGTTTCAATGATCATTTAACTATAAAGGAATGCATGTATTGAGCTTCGGCTCACAACTCGAAATGTTTTTCATGTTTTGTTTTAGGCAAATGCTCAGAGAATCGTCTTCATGCTAGTAAACCAGCGGAAGAGAACAAGTTAAGCAAGGGAATCTGGATGGATCAACACGGATACAGCGTATGCATATATTTTAGAGCTGTACATTGAAATCTTCAGTGGATGGAGATGCAGATTACATGGTGAATTGTTTTTACTGTAGTGTAAAAACCTTATATTGGTTAACAGTTGATTATATGTGGATTGATCAGGTGCGTATGTGTATGATTGAAGCTATGTTTAACTGTGTTATTTCTATCACTTATGTTTCAAGCCTTGTCCTTTTGGACGGCGGTAATGCCCCTATTATTGGGTTGTCTAGATTATAATTCAGGAATTTATTACGGAAAATACAAGCAGTGAATCATGTTTAATTTGGGGGCGTTATAGATTTGGTATAAGAACCAGGTTGAGATTTTTTTTTGGGATATAGAGTATGGAGTTAAGATACCAAGAAAGTTGGTTAGTGAGGAATGAGGACTATTATGATATCCTTGGAGATTTGGGACACTAGTAATGTCTACTTATCTCACACATATTCTACTCATATATTCTCCTTGTCAGATGGATCCATACAATGTGTATATAGTTTGATTTTGAGCATCAGATTCGAGGGTGATTTTGAACAACAAGTTAAAGGTGTTCCAATGCATTTAGGTCTGTATGGCCATATAGGCCACCCATCCGAATGGTGTATCGTCCTTTTAGCTAGAATTGTTTATTTTTGGGATGTAAACCCTTGTACTCCGGGCATGTAGCCTGTAGAGTTGTGGTCTCCGGCGTACAGCCGTTGAGCTTGATTTGATATCCTTTTGTACGTCTATTCAATATAGGGGATGTGATGTAAGGCTTTAAGCCTGGGAAATGGCCAGTTTGCAGGCAAAACTCTGTTCGTTTCGCCCCAAAAATTTCAGAATCACTAACACTCGTAGCTCTAGGGTTGGGGGTTGTTACAGATGTATCCTATGAATGGCCCTTCACTCATTTTGAGGTTAAATGCATAGGAAAAACCAAGTATTGGCAGAATATACAAGTTTAATCAACTTGATAGTTTTGATCATTGCACAAGGACCGACTTTGAAGTAACTTTTGTCCATGATCAACATGACTTATGCAAGGGTTTCCTATCCTGAATTTAAGGTTAGGGAGATATATTTCATATGAAACAAGTTTCAAGTGGATTGGAGGTCATTTGGCTAGTCAAAATTGCTGGACAAGTCAAACTCTGCAAATTACACAAAAGCCTAATGCACAAGGTCTGGGTTTAGTCCACTTGCAGCCTATGTATTCTATCAGATAGAGATGTTTTAGTTAGTTTATGTCAAAGTACAAAAAGTAAGCTTTCCAATGACCCATATTGAGGCACATTTGGAGACCAGTGGTTAATGAAATTCAGCCCTGAAGTCTGATGGTACAGACTGTTCAAGTCGATGGATACATACAACTTTGAGCTTATATTTCCTCATATTATGGGTGTCATTTTGTGCGTTTCTTGGGTCCAAGTGGCAATTACTTCAATATGCTTCATCAATAGCAGATATTTTCTTCTGTAACTCAAGAATTTCATCTAAGTGAGCTATATGGGTTTCTGGATGTAGTATCCCCTGAATTATAGGATTTTGGAGAGGCTTGTTCTATGGTACATAAGTTTGAAACCATTGACTACCGATGATTTCATACAAGAGAAACAAAGGACACATTAGAGGGACATTTTACTTCAATCCATTGCAATTCAAGACTTGCTTAAATTGCCCAAACTCTTGCAAGCAGTACATTGACTCCACCTCCATTTGTGAAGTGGACATTACTCTAGGAAATATTTCACTGCACCTTCTAGTAATATACCATCTACCATTGTCCTTGTTAGATTATCAACTGTTTAATACTCCTCACTTTGACCAGGGGCTTCATCTTTTTTCCTTCATGGCATCTCCCCATCAGGTTGCATTATCATTCACTCTCATGTTACATCTTCATCAATCTGGTCAACTTTTCCTATTTTTAAGAGCCCAATTGCTGCTAGTAGCTGGTCTATGATTGGAATGCACCCATGTCAATAGATGATAATTTTGGAGCACGCCCGAACAGAAGGTAGACCATAACTACACTTTGTATAGGGGTTGATTGTTGTCTAACTTGTGGAATCCATTGCTAAGGGAAATGCAATGTATCTACCCTTTTTGGCTGACTCAACCTTAGTTTCCTATTAAAGATCACTTTCATAAAGCTTAAGTTGAACAATCAAAATCTGTGTCATGCATTTGGACTGCATTAGTGAGAAATTTTGATGGGTTACTGCCCCTTGGAAAAATGTCTTCAGCTGATTCATACTAAAGGACTTTAGAGTGGAAAGTATGACCTAGTGGAACCTTAAGAATGGATTCGAGGAATGGAGAAAGTTTTCACTATAATAGTGGTTCCAGGAGATAAAAGGGTGAACATTGGAACATTTTATCTAACTGATGAAACCAATATTTGGTGGAACACTGTCAAGAATAGGCGCTTAGGGTTTGGTTTCACTTGGAGCAGATTTATGGAAGAATTAACCATAACACACCTGAGTGCCAAGTGGGAACTAACGAGTGTACATGGTGCGGTAGCCCAGAGTACCTCATTGCTGCCTTTTCCCAAAGACTAAAGGCTGTAGGAAGGACTCTCACCTTCAAGGCCCGCAGCTGTGGGAAGGGCCTATGTGTTAAACAAGAAGGAAGCTACCACCTCTAGTACGGTAGTTACTGGAACTCTCTTTCAATTTCAAAGCTATTTTGTGTATTATTTGACTTCGTTGCCAGTCATTCATTTATATCCCCTCAATCTGCCATACAATTGAACCTTGAGAATAAGGAGGCATAAACCAATTATGGACTCAAGTTATCCAGTGACTCTAAAGTTGAGTGTTCTATCTCTCATAAACTTGTTTCAATTACTATTGATGGGATAGTATTCCCTGGAGTTCTGATTCAATTTGACTCATCAGACGTTGATGTCATGTTGAAAATGAACTGATTGTATACTTATGGGGTCAAGATGGATTGTGATGACCCTAAGGTTATTTCAAAAGATGAACAAGGGAGAGAACTATGTTTTATGGTCACAGAGAGGAAAAACCTTGTCCTTCAAATTCTGTTATGAAAATAAGTGAACTCTTATGTCAAGTATATGTTGTGTATTGGCGTTATGCTATTAACATTCATCCTAAGGAAGAAAAACCAGAAGATATCCCTATAGTTTGTGAATTTATAGATGTTTTCCTGAAGAATTACGAGGAGCGCTCCGCAAAGAGAAATTGATTAAGAGATTGAATTAATCCCTTTTGTTCAACCTATCTCCAATGCCCCATATCGTATAGCTCCAACAGAGCATAGAAAACTGAAGATTCAGTTAGATAAGCCATTACAGAAAGTATTCATCAGACCATCCAAATGTTCCTCAATGGGATGCCCAGTTCTGTTTGTAAAGAAAAAGAATAGAACCTTGAGGCTATGTATTAATTTCAGGGAGCGGAACAAGATCACCGTCAAAAATAAATACCCATCGCCCCTAGTAGATGACTTGTGTGATCAACTGCAGGGAACATGAGTCTTATCTAAGATTGACTTGAGGCCAGGGTACTATCAACTTAGGATTGTACCTGAAGACATTACCAAAACCACACTACGGACCATGTTTGGGTCATGATAAATTCACTATGACGCCTTGTGGCCTAATCAATGGCCCCGCAGCCTTTACGGATCTTATAAATAGAGTTTCAGACCATATCTAGACAAGTTGTGGTGGTGTTTATAAAAGATATGTTGAAATACTCCAAAGACAAAGATGTGCATATTGTTCATTTGAGGACACTGTTATAGACCTTGAAGGAATATCAATTACATAGCAAATACAAGAAGCATGAGTATTGTTAGAAGTAATGGTATTTTTGGAACATATGGTTTCAAAGGAAGAGATTAAGGTTGATTTGCAAAAGGTGAAAGCAGTTACCATGTGGTCAAGACCCACCAATGCACTGAGATTAGAAACCGTTTGAGTTTAGTAGGGAATTATCGAGTTCAAGAAGGATTTGACAAATATTGTTCTCCCTGACCAATTTGTTGAAGAAAGCTATAAAGTTAGCACGAAGTTAAGCTGGTGGCTTATGCCTCCCAATAACTCAAGCCTTATGAGAAGGATTACCTACCCATGATATGGAGTTACCAGTTGTAGTTTTTACAGTGAAAATTTGGAGACATTACTTATATAGAGTACCATGCAAAATCAACACTGATCAAAGCTTGAAGTGCATCTTCTCTCAAAAGGAAATTAGGAGCCGTTGAGGACAAAGTTTCATTGTGGATTCCTATACGAAGCTTTTGTAGATGTGTTTCCGGATATCCCTTTATCATTTCATCCAACAAACGGAGCTCCTCTAATTCGATGAATTTTTCTAGAAGACTCGTTTCTTGAATATCATTCAAACGAGTTTCAGCTCAGTCTACATGAATCATCAGTTGTGGCAGATCCAATATCAATTAAGGAAGAGAAATATTGTGGCAGATGTCCTGAATAGGAAGGAACAGCATACCTTGAACACTGTAGTAACCACTCAACTGAATCTCTTGAGAGAACTTGAGGACTTAGACATTCAATTAGTGTCGTACAGGAAGGTGAATGTTCAAATGCTGACACTTACCTTACAATCCTCCCTAATGGGGGAAATTAGAGTGAATCAGGATGATGATCCTGAGCTCCAAAGAATAAAGCAAAACCTTGAGAAAGGGATTTAATTTCAACAGACTTTGTCATGGGATTCCCTCAGATATAGTGTATGATCGAGATCAGAGATTTCAAGCCTGTTATGGCAAACACTTCAAAGAGCCTTTAGAACCAGATTGAACTTTTACAGTTCTTATCATCCTGAAACGGATGGGCAACCATCTAAAAATATCAATGGATCAACTCTTCTAAGTTGGAGCCTGTAGTGCTTCACGACCTATGACCAACATTTGCATTTGAAGAAAGTATGGAACTCCCAGCAGTCAACGTGATGATAGCACTAGCAGAGAATCCTTCATTAAATATCAGGATAAAATAACGGCAGACATTGACGACAAATCATCTTATGGGTTATGAAGATATTCTCTAGCATTTAATAATGTGACACATGTTAGAAGATTCCTGAAAATATCCTATTGAAAGCGACAGAAACGTTATGTTGAAAAAAGAAGGAGATTCTTGAACTTTCATATATATAACAAGGTTTTTTAGAAAGTTCCATCAATTAAGTGTTTAAGAAAGTTTCACCATATCAATTCATTGAAAGGTCGAATTCCATAACTTGTCTACCAAATCTGCCTATATAACTCAAACATGTGCATAACGTGTTCCTTACCTCGCAATTCAGCTGATACATTTTAGATCCTGACCATGCTGTCATAATCAAATCTATTGCAGTCATTGGGGGTCTTGTGTTTTCAAGAGCATCCAGTACAGATGTTATATCACAGGATTAAGCAGTTAAGTATTAAGCAGATATCTTTACCAAATTACTTTGGGCAAATGATACCTCCTCAGAAGCTACTTGACAAACTGAGAAGCAAGTGAAAGCCAAGTACCCATACTTATTTGAAATAACCTTGCATGTTTTGACAAAGTTCATGAGTTTCGAGGACGAAACTCTTTAAGGGGGGAAGGCTGTAAGAGCCCGACCTAAATCATGTTTATTTATCTAATTAAGCCATGTTATTAGTTTTTCACATTTATTTATCTCATTTAATCGTCCCTGTTACGAAAATTCATTTCGAGCCCCACTTTGCAATTCAAGTTTCATTTACTGTAAGAATTTTGGACGAATCGATAGTAGGCCCCGATAAATATGATAAAGCAATAAATTATTTTTCACAAGGTCACCAAAAAAAAATTTAAGTTTTAACCATGCAAAAAGTTGGGCCCAAATTCGTTTAAGTTTGGCCCAATCTATTCAGGCCCGATTTGCGGCTCGATTTATTTTGGGCTCAAATTTTGGCGGAAAAAGTTTAGTTTATTTAAACTAAGTTAATCACTATCATTTACACCTAATTATAATTAGCAAAAGATATTTTTGGTGGCCTAAAAATTTCAGCCAAGTGATTGAGATCAATTTGCAACCAAGTAATCAAGCTCTCCTTTCTCTCTCTTTACCTCTCTCTTCCTCTTAACCTCCATCGCAGCCACCACCAGGACCCCAGCTGCTGTTCTGGCCTGCTACCGCCACTCCCTGCCACCAACCACCGGTCAGCCACCACCCCAACCACCAGCAGCAACTCTCACAAACATCAAACGCCACCTCCATCCTCTTGTATTCAAGCTCAAGTGAGGTAAATCCTAGTCTAATCAAGTTTAATTTTGGATTTTTATGTTGGATTGATTATAGATCATGTTATCTTGATCTAATCGAGTGTTTTTTTAATGTTTTGGTTGTTGATAATGCTTGAAAGCAAGTAATGTTCGAAGTTGTTCATGATCATGCAAGTTTACGTTGTGATGATGGATTTTGATGGTTTTAAATAAGATTTTGTGATCTTTGGTGTTGGTAATGAATATCAAGACATTTATGTTGATTTAAATGAGTTAAAGAGTGATTTTAGTTGGTGGTTATGTGAAGAAAAGATTAAAAACATGTGAGTTAGAGTTGAGAAACAGACCTGAAAGAAGGGCCACTTCGGGAATTAACTAGTACTGTTTGGCACATCGAAAAATTGTGATTTTTGGTAGTGATAGCCTGATGATTTAGCTTTCAACAGGCTCTAGAATTGCTCAATTTCAAGTTGTGTGGACAAAGTCATAACCAATTTATTAAAGACTGCGCAGAATGTATCAAAACTGGGAGCATATTTGAATAGGAGACTTTACGAAAAACCTGGTATTGATTGGGGCATTGAAAAATTGTGGTTTTAGGTGTGTGGATATATCAATGAGATTCTTTCAAATGCCTTTTGAATCGCCTTAATCCGAGTTCTGTGGAAAAAGTTATCGTCGTTTTGCTACGACTGCGCAGATTGGACAGAAATTGTGCACGTTTGTGTTCTACCCAAATTTTAGGGGCGTTACTGTGGGAATCATACTTGGTGTCCTTAATGAAAGTTTTAGTGGACATGCTTTTCATATTAGGGTTTTATATCTCGATTTGAGATCGGGAGTGAAATATATGGATTTTCTAAAGTAGACCATCAAATGGTATTATATGAAGAAAGAAATCAGTATTTAACGGATAAAACTTAGGTTATTTGAGTCTTTTGAACCTCACAACACCCTTCATGGCATTAAACCTTCTATTATTCATTTCAAAAGCATTACACTTTCCATTATCCATTTCAGAAACATCAGTAAACCCATATTTCATTTATTTCAGTTAAAATCTTTTCATTATCAGCTCAATCATTCCAATGTGATCTATTTTGTCTCAGTTTGTTGTATTTCAAGTTCAATAACCCTAATTGATTTACTTTTTTCAAATCATTTTGTTGTAACTTATCTTATATTGAATTATTGGAATTGTGGAAGCTTCCATTAAAGTTATAAATTCCGAGAGTAAATGTTGTTTACTAACTGCATTTTACCTATAATTACATTTCTTTAGCAGAATCGGGGCTTAGTTTATCATTTTTCATTGTGCATATGTATTATCAAGTGAAATATCATTTTAAAGACTTCAGGTACGTCCATTGCTTATATCTTTAGAAAGCAGATCATGTTTATCAAGTTGAAACTCTTGATGAGTTTATCAGTGAATCAGTTTATACAGTGATTTGCCATTTAACTTATGACCCTGTCAGTTATCATCTATGGGGCGTCAGCCCTTCATTTACCCGCGTGGCTTCAGGCCAGGTCCCCCGATCAGCTTAGCAGGTGTACACTTCTCCATAGATCGTAACAGTATCAAGGGGTTCACTATCAGATAATAACTAGCAATATAGTTTTACATTAATCTCATTCACTGTTTTAACTTAAAATGAATTGCAAAGCGGGCCCAACCAGTGTTTCAATGATCATTTAACTATAAAAGAATGCATGTATTGAGCTTCGGCTCACAATCCGAAATGTTTTTCATGTTTTGTTTTAGGCAAATGCTCAGAGAATCATCTTCATGCTAGTAAACCAGCGGAAGAGAATAAGTTAAGTAAGGGAATCTGGATGGATCAACACTGATACAGTGTATGCATATTTTTAGAGCTGTACATTGAAATCTTCAGTGGATGGAGATGCAGATTACATGGTGGATTGTTTTTACTATAGTGTAAAAACCTTGTATTGATTAACAGTTGATTATATATGGATTGATCAGGTGTGTATGTGTATGATTGAAGCTATGCTTAACTGTGTTGTTTCTAGCACTTATATTTCAAGCCTTGTCCTTTTGGGCGGCAGTAATGCCCCTATCATTGAGTTGTCTAGATTATAATTCAGGGGTTTATTAAGGAAAATACAAGCGGTGAATCATGTTTAATTTGGGGGCGTTACAGATTTGATATCAGAACTAGGTTGAGATTTTTTTTTTTGGGATATAGAGTATGGAGTTAAGATATTAAGAAAGTTGGTTAGTGAGGAATGAGGACTATTATGATATCCTTGGAGATTTGTGACACTGGTAATGTCTACTTATCTCACACATATTCTACTCATATATTCTCTTTGTCAGATGGATCCATACAATGTGTATATAGTTTGATTTTGAGCATCAGATTCGAGGGTGATTTTGAACAACAAGTTAAAGGTGTTCCAATGCATTTAGGTCTGTATGGCCATATGACCCACCCATCTGAATGGTGTATCATCCTTTTAGCTAGAATTGTTTATTTTTGGGATTTAAACCCTTGTACTCCGGGCGTGTAGCCCATAGAGTTGTGGTCTCCAGTGTGTAGCCGTTGCGCTTGATTTAATATCCTTTTATACTTCTATTCAATGCAGGGGATGTGATGTAAGGCTTTAAGCCTGGAAAATGGCCAGTTTGTAGGTGAAACTCTATGCGTTTCGCCCCAAAAATTTCAAAATCACTAACACTCGTAGTCCTAGGTTGGGGGTTATTACAGATGTATCCTATGAATGGCCCTTGACTCATTTTGAGGTTAAATGCATTGGAAAAACTAAGTATGGGCAGAATATACAAGTTTAATCAACTTGATAGTTTTGATCATTGCACAAGGACCGACTTTAAAGTAACTTTTGTCCATGATCAACATGACTTAAGTAAGGGTTTCTTATCCTGAATTTAAGGTTAGGGAGATATCTCTCATATGAAATAAGTTTCAAGTGGATTGGAGGTGATTTGGTTTGTCAAAACTGCTGGACAAGTCAAAGTCTGCAAATTGCGCAGAATCCTAATGCACAAGGTCTGGGTTTAGTCCACTTGCAGCCTATATATTCTATCAGATATAGATGTTTTAGTTAGGTTATGTAAAAGTACAAAAAGTAAGCTTTCCAATGACCCATATTGAAGCACATTTGGAGACCAGTGGTTAATGAAATTGAGCCTAGAAGTCTGATGATACAGACTGTTCAAGTCGGTGGATACATACAACTTTCAGCTTATATTTCCTCATATTATGGGTGTCATTTTGTGCGTTTCTTAGGTCCATGTGGCAATTACTTCAATATGCTTCATTGATAGCAGATATTTTCTTCTGTAACTCAAGAATTTCATCTAAGTGAGCTATATGGGTTTCTAGATGTAGTATCCCCTGAATTATAGGATTTTGGAGAGACTTGTTCTATGGTACATAAGTTTGAAACCATTGACTACCGAGGATTCCATACAAGAGAAACTAAGCACACATTAGAGAGATATTTTGCTTCAATCCATTGCAATTCAAGACTTGCTTAAATTGCCCAAACTCATACAAGCAGTCCATTGACTCCACCTCCATTTGTGAAGTAGACATTACTCTAGGAAATATTTCACTGCACCTTCTAGTAATATACCATCTACCATTGTCCTTGTTGGATTATCAACTGTTGGATACTCCTCACTTTGACCAGGGGCTTCATCTTTTTATCTTCATGGCATCTCCCCATCAGGTTGCATTATCATTCACTCTCATATTACATCTTCATCATTTCTGATGACCTTTTCCTATTTTTAAGAGCCCAATTGCTGCTAGTAGCTGGTTTATGATTGGAATGCACCCATGTCAATAGATAATAATTTTATAGTACGCCTGAACAGAAGGTAGATCTTAACTACACTTTGTATAGGGGTTGATTGTTGTCCAACTTATGGAATCCATTGCTAAGGAAAATGCAATGTGTCTACCCTTTTTGGCTGATTCAACCTCAGTTTTCTATTGAAGATCACTTTCATAAAGTTTAAGTTGGACAATCAAAATCTTTATCATGCATTTGGACTGCGTCAGTGAGAAATTTTGATGGGTTACTGCCCCTTGGAAAAATATCTTCAGCTGATTCATACTAAAGCACTCTAGAGTGGAAGGTATGACCCAGTGGAACCTTAAGAATGGATTTGAGGAGTGGAGAAAGTTTTCACTGTAATAGAGGTTCCAGGAGATAAAAGGGTGAACATTTATCTAACTGGTGAAACCAATATTTGGTGGAACACTGTTAAGAATAAGCTCTTAGGGTTTGGTTTCACTTGGAGCATATTTATGGAAGAATGAACCACAACACACCTGAGTGCCGAGTGGGAACTAATGAGTGTATGTGGTGCGTTAGCCCAGAGCACCTCATTGCTGCCTGTTCCCAAAGACTAAAGGCTGTAGGAAGGGCTCTCACCTTCAAGGCCCGCAGTTGCAGGAATGGCCTATGTGTTAAGCAAGAAGGAAGCTACCACCTCTAGTACGGTAGCTACTGGAACTCTCTTTTAATTTCAAAACTATTTTATGTATTATTTGATTCAGTTGCTAGTCATTCATTTATATCCACTCAATCTACCGTACAACTAAACCTTGAGAACAAGGAGGCATAAACTAATTATGGACTCAAGTTATCCAATGACTCTAAAGTTGAGTGTTCTATATCTCATAAACTTATTTCAATTACTATTGGTGGGATAGTATTCCCTGGAGTTCATATTCAATTTGACTCGTCAGACGTTGATGTCATGTTGAAAATGAACTGGTTGTATACTTATGGGGTCAAGATGGATTGTGATGACCCTAAGGTTATTTCAACAGATAAACAAGGGAGAGAACTATGTTTTATGATCACAGAGAGGAAAAGCCTTGTCCTTTAAATTCTATTATGAAAATAAGTAGGCTCTTATGTCAAGGATATGTTGTGTATTGGTGTTATGCTATTAACATTCATTCTAAGGAAGAAAAAGCAGAAGATATCCCTATAGTTTGCGAATTTATAGATGTTTTCCTGAAGAATTACCAGGATTGCTTCGTAAAGATAAATTGATTATGAGATTGAATTAATCCCTTATGCTCAACCAATCTCCAATGCCCCATATCGTATAGCTCCAACAGAGCTTAGAAAACTGAAGATCCAGTTCGATGAGCCATTACAGAAAGTATTTATCAGACCATCCAAATGTTCCCTAATGGGATGCCCAGTTCTGTTTGTGAAGAAAAAGAATAGAACCTTGAGGTTATGTATTGATTTCTGGGAGCGGAACAACATCACCATCAAAAATAAATACCCATCGCCCCTAGTAGATGACTTGTGTGATCAACTGCAGGGAACATGAGTCTTATCTAAGATTGATTTGAGGTCAGGGTACCATTAACTTAGGATTATACCTGAAGACATTACCAAAACCAAAATATGGACCATGTTTAGGTCATGATAAATTCACTATGACGCCTTTTGGCCTAATCAATGGCCCCGCAGCCTTTACGGATCTCATAAATAAAGTTTCAAACTATATCTAGAAAAGTTGTGGTGGTGTTTATAAAAGATATGTTGAAATACTCCAAAGATAAAGATGTGCATATTGTTCATTTGAGGACACTGTTATAGACCTTGAAGGAATATCAATTACATAGCAAATACAAGAAGCATGAGTATTATTAGAAGCAATGGTACTTTTGGAACATATGGTTTCAAAGGAAGAGATTAAGGTTGATTTGCAAAAGGTGAAAGCAGTTACCAAGTGGTCAAGACCCACCAATGCACTGAGATTAGAAACTGTTTGAGTTTAGTAGGGAATTATCGAGTTCAGGAAGGATTTGACAAATATTGTTCTCCCTGGCCAATTTGTTGAAGAAAGCTATAAAGTTAGCAAGAAGTTAAACTAGTGGCTTATGCCTCCCAACAACTCAAGCCTTATGAGAAGGATTACCTACCCATGATATGGAGTTAGCAGCTGTAGTTTTTGAAGTAAAAATTTGAAGACATTACTTATATAGAGTACCATGCAAAATCAATACTGATCATCAAAGCTTGAGGTACGTCTTCTCTCAAAACAAGCCCAATCTGCATGAATCATCAGTTGTGGCAGATCCAATCTCAATCAAGAAAGAGAAATATTATTGCAGATGCCCTGAATAGGAAGACACAACATACCTTGAACACTATAGTAACTACTCAACTGAATCTCTTGAGAGAACTTGAGGACTTGAACATTCAATTAGTGTCGCGCAGGAAGGTGAATGTTCAAATGCCGACACTTACCTTGCAGTCCTCCTAATGGAGGAAATTAGAGCGAATCAGGATGATGATCCTGAGCTCCAAAGAATAAAGTAAAACCTTGAGAAAGGGATTCAATTTCAATGGACTTTGTCATGGGATTCCCTCAGATATAGTGTATGACCGAGATCAGAGATTTCAAGCCTGTTATTGCAAACACTTCAAAGAGCCTTTAGAACTAAATTGAACTTTTACAGTTCTTATCATCCTGCAACAGATGGGCAAGCACCTAAAAATATCAATGGATCAACTCTTCTAAGTTGGAGCCTGTAGTGCTTCACGACCTACGACCAACATTTGCATTTGAAGAAAGTATGGAACTCCCAACAGTCAACGTGGTGATAGCACTAGCAGAGAATCCTTCATTAAATATCAGGACAAAATGATGGCAGACATTGACAACAAATCATCTTATGGGTTATGAAGATCTTCTCCAGCATTTAATAAGGTGACACATGTTAGAAGATTCCTAAAAATATCCTATTGAAAGCGACAGAAACGTTATATTGATAAAAGAAGGAGATTTCTGAACTTTCATATACATAACAAGGTTTTTTAGAAAGTTTCATCAATTAAGAGTGTAAGAAAGTTTCACCATATCAGTTCATTGAAAGGTCGAATTTCATAACTTGTCTACCAGATCTGCCTATATAACTCAAACACGTGCATAACGTATTCCTTACCTCGCAATTTAGCCAATACATTTTAGATACTGACCATGCTGTCATAATCAAATCTATTGCAGTCATTGGGGGTCTTGTGTTTTTAAGAGCATCCAGTTCAGATGTTATATCACAGGATTAGGCAGTTAAGCATTAAGCAGATATCTTTAACCAAATTCTTTTGGGCAAATGATACCTCCTTAGAAGCTACTTGACAAACTGAGAAGCAAGTGAAAGCCAAGTACCCATACTTATTTGAAATAACTTTGCATGTTTTGACAAAGTTCATAAGTTTTGAGGATGAAACTCTTTAAGGGGGGAAGGCTGAAAGAGCCCGACCATAAATCATGTTTATTTATCTAATTAAGCCATGTTATTAATTTTTCACATTTATTTATCTCATTTAATCGTCCCTGCTAGGAAAATTTATTTCGGGCCCCACTTCACAATTCAAGTTTCATTTACTGCAAGAATTTCGGACGAATTGATAGTAGGCCCCGATAAATATGATTAAGCAATAAATTATTTTTCACAAGGTCACCAAAAAAAAAATTAAGTTTTAACCATGCAAAAACTTGAGCCCAAATTCGTTTAAGTTTGGCCCAATCTATTTAGGCCCGACTTGCGGCTCGATTTATTTTGGGCTCAAATTTTGGCGCAAAAAGTTTAGTTTATTTAAATTAAGTTAATCACTATCATTTACACCTAATTATAATTAGCAAAAGATATTTTTGGAGGCCTAAAAATTTCAGCCAAGTGATTGAGATCAATTTTCAACCAAGTAATCAAGCTCTCCTTTCTCTCTCTTTACCTCTCTCTTTCTCTCAACCTCCATCGCAGCCACCACCAGCCCCCTAGCTACTGTTCCGGCATGCTGTCGGCACTCCTAGCCACCCACCACCGGTCAGCCACCACCCCAACCACCAGCAGCAACTCTCATAAACATCAAACACCACCTCCATCCTCTTGTATTCAAGCTCAAGTGAGGTAAATCCTAGTCTAATCAAGTTTAATTTTGGATTTTTATGTTGGATTGATTATAGATCATGTTATCTTGATCTAATCAAGTGTTTTTTTAATGTTTTGGTTGTTGATAATGCTTGGAAGCAAGTAATGTTTGAAGTTGTTCATGATCATGCAAGTTTACGTTGTGATGATGGATTTTGATGGTTTTAAATAAGATTTTGTGATCTTTGGTGTTGGTAATGAATATCAAGATGTTTATGTTGATTTAGATGAGTTAAAGAGTGATTTTAGTGGGTGGTTATGTGAAGAAAAGATTAAAAATATGTGAGTTAGAGCTGAGAAACAAACCTGAAACAAGGGCCACTTCGGGAATTAACTAGCACTGTTTGGCACATTGAAAAATTGTGATTTTTGGTAGTGATAGGCTGATGATTTAGCTTTCAATAGGCTCTAGAATTGCTCAATTTTGAGTTGTATGGACAAAGTACGTCCTATAGCAACGGTTATAAAAAACCGTTGTAAACATATGCAAATGTTCTACAATGGATTGGTCGTAAAAGACCTTTTACGACCAGGCCTTTTACGACGGTTGACGATGGTTTTAAATACCGTCGTCAAAGACATATAACAATGGTTTTCACAACTTTTTACAATGGTCTTTTCCTTCGTAAATAGCACTTTTTCTAGTAGTGCAATTAATAATCCTTGAAGTCGTTCCTAATAATTGTCCACGACTCGAAAAGGAGTGAGGGGCTTTACGGTTTCATACTCCGTCCTAAACAAGGATAGTAACGTCTGACATTTGAAGATCAAAGTTTACAAATTTTGATCATTAAATTATTTCATATCATATTGATATAGGATATAAAACAACTATCATTGGGTTTACTTTGAAGACTACTTTCCCAATAACACTATCTTGCACCTTTGTTATCATATAATGTTCGATATTAATAGTCAAAGTGACACATGAAAGCCACAAAATTCAAACGATAACCTTTTTGAGACTGAGGGGTGGTTATTAATGACAATTGAAAATTTACCGTACAAAATAATAGTGGAAAGGGACAACAGTCAATATAAAAATTCAC
>JAKOGI010000769.1:72500-90000 GCA_029747015.1 Carnegiea gigantea | reverse complement strand
GGAGTTAGAACAAAGTGATTAGACACGATTTGAATTATTTAGAGCTAACGAAAGATATGGATAAGATATGAGTCTATGGCGGTGTAGCATTAAGGTTACAGATCGTAGGTTTGCCCACCGTCTGGCTTGTGAGTGCATAGGGAACGTAGGTGTCTGGTTCTATCTTTTAATTACCTTGTGTTTCTTGCAATTCTCTATGCTAGTAGTGTTTTGTGTTGACTTGGGTTGGTATTATTTAGCATAGTGTTACTTAATGTATAACTCGTACCCCTGTTTTTTATATTTATTGTTATTGGATTTTAATATTCAATGTCTTGCTAAGATTTTCATGTGCCAAAAGTTTTTCAACTTCGAAATAGATTCACTTTTTTTGGGGGATTCTCATGAAATTGGTCTCTCTATAGGTAATGATACTCACAAAGGCAAAACCGCATCCATCTGGATCTTTCCAAACCCCGCGAAAATAGAGCCCACACTGCGAGTTGTTATAAAAAAAATGATTTTTTCCAAGTTGGACAAACTAGCGTAATTTGGGCAAACAAAAACTTGCCCACCCTACTAATATGTTCTTAAAAGTAACTTATTTATTTGACACTATAGAAATTACCATATGCATATTTTTATCATAATTGTAGTGTGCATGATGTTTGTGTACGTGTGTGTGTGTGTGTATATATATATATATATATATATATATATATATATATATACACACACACACACACACACACCCATATATATATATATATATATATATATATATATATATATATATATATATATATATATATATATATATATATACATATATATATATATACACACACACCATATATGTGTAACACATACATATATATATATTATACACATACATATAATATATACACATACATATATAATATATATATATATATATATATATATATATATATACACACACATACATTACATACATACATACATATATACATGTATATATATATATACTATAATATCATACATACATACATACATACATACATATATATATATATGTGTGTGTGTGTGCGTGTATGTATATGTATATGTATGTATATATATATATATATATATATATATATATACACATATTGTGGTGTGTGTATATATATATATATATAATATATATATATATATATATATATATATATATATATATATATATATATATATATATATATATATATATATATATATATATATATATATATATATAATATATATATATATATATATATATATATATATATATATATATATATATATATATACACATGTATTTATTTATGGATATGTGTATATCTATATATATCTATACATATATATATATATGTACATATATATATATATATATATATATATATATATATATATATATACACACACATATATATGTATGTATGTATGTACGTATGTAGATGTATGCATGTATGCATGTATGTATGTATGTATACTTGTGTGTGGGTTAGGGGTGACCATCTCATATGGGCACCCTAAACTCGGCCGGAGCCGGTTAAACAAGCCCTGTTTTAGAATCAAAACCGGTCAAATGATTTTGGCTCTAGTTCTAATATTAAGGAGTCTATCCCGTTTGTTTCGATTCCGGTTCCTCAAATAAAACGCAAAATTGGAATAGAAAATCTGTTATGATCACACAAAAAATGTCATAGCCTAAGATGTAGACTAAATTTGTCTATTAACCTTTCATATAGTAAAGTGTCCAAAGCTAATTTTCCATAAAGTCAAAACCAAAAAAAACTTTTAAAAACATTTCCCTTCCATTCAAATTTATTTTTGTTGTGTTTGCTTTCACATTAAAGTTTATACTTTGCTACCTTGATTTATTAGTTTTGATCTCGTCTAATAAATGGGTAAACAAAACTTACACCGCATCTTAATGAATCTAATTAGATTCCTTTAAATTGGTAGATGTTAGCCATAAAGGGATGTTTTATAGTTTATAGATCTTGAAATAAATCCCATTGTATTATGATTCATTTTTTTGCAATGAATAAGTGTCAAATACAAAAATTTTAAAATGTTTATAGTTGCTGCGGGTATTTGAAATCGGAACCAGAACTGGTGGTTGCGGTTTCGGTTACCAAAATTGTGAAATCAGAACTTGTGTTTTTGGTTTCGGTTCTGAAAAATGAGGAATCTATTTGAACAGTTTTGGGTTCGACTCCTAATTTTAGGGCCGGGTACCCAGAACTACCCACCCCCTAGTGTGTGTATAATATTTAAAAAATATATTTGTGAAATATGAGAGCAACACTTCCAATTACATATAATATCTTCTTCTAAATATCATATTTTTGTTGTGCGAACCTCAAAAACTTTACCAAAGATTCAATACTAATTACTTTTACATATCTTTATATAATAAATAGTTGAATGAGAATGGTTAATAAACCTTCCCTCCCCTAATCCAAGCTTCTCCTTTAATTCCGCCAAAACGCCCCAAGTAGTTACAACTTTCATTCGATTTCAAATTTTAAATTTCAGATATTATCTTTACATTACCTACTTGAAAACAGATATAGTGGGTGGTTACATCATTATTACTGCCTATTTCCATGACCACTAGCATCATACATGAACTATGACCGATTACTTCCCACATCTCACAATTAATCGCATATCTCTCTGGACTATCAGTTAACTTGCCTATTGAGGTTTCCATCATCGCCATGAACTCATCTATACCTCCCCCTCAATTTCTTTAATGTTGTTCCCTATTTTGGGGACTTCCAACGGATATGTATCACCATTTTTATTCATCTTAGATCATTTTCAACCAATTAGAGACATGTTGGCCTCTCTATTTTGTGAATAGGACCCAAAGTAACTAAATGGTAGTTTTGGGGATCTCATATTTTTCTAATTTTAGATAGTGTTAATATAATTTTCGTGCACATTGCAAGTTGAGGTCTTCTGACAAAGTACAACTTCTACCCTCTTCAATAAACAGCAATAAAATGTAGCTTTTCTTTCATTTATATCTATGCCATATCCTAAACTACTAATGGCACTAACCACAACTAGCGAGTACAATGATAATAAGCAGTAATCTGGTCAATTTAATTTATGACAAATTTTGGTATATATTTTGGATTTGATTTTTCCTTTGATATATACATTTATTTGTTTGATTTTCTTTTTTTCCCCCTCCAGTGTCAGTAAACACCAACTTCAGTTACCCTTCTCCTTTCAACACAAGTGCATCAGTTGGTAAGTCCTTTTAATTCTACTTTTTACTAGGGGTTAATGAGATTAGATAAGTTTTTCCATACAATGTGGAAGATAAGTAATCAATCTTACCGTTCTACTTTATTGAAAGAATGTTTTATAGCTATTCATATATATTTTTTTTTACATGTCTAACTCTCCATAAAACTTTTTTGTTTGGGTTTTTGGTGGCCATAATATAATAATATGTCTATGCATATAACTCGTATAGAATAGAACAACAACAATTATTACGTATTTTTAGTAGCAAAAAGATTACAAGTTGATCCTATGCCTAGAGTGTTATCCATATTTATGGAAGAGCCTACAAGACAATTCCTTTAACTCATAATTTATCTTCCATAATTCCACATCGTAATGCATAATCCATAACGACATTGTATGCATGTTTCCTTAGCTCCCTTAATAGATCATGTTTTCCATTTTTTTGGCCCCTGTAGGGGTGCATTTAAGTATAGAATTATGGAAAATCCACTTTGCATGATCACTCTAACAGTACCATGTCTGATACTTTCCTTGATTTTGATAAAATGGTAACTCACCATGGGTTTGCTTTTTTCCTAAGTTAGTGTCACTAAATGTTATAGACTATAGTACTACATATTCATGCTAAATTCTTGACATTGTAAAACAGAATGAAACTCTTTAATTTTTTATACATATGTGTGTGTGTATATATATATATATATATATTTCATTTTCTTCCTTAAAAAAAAAGAGAGAGTATGATCAATTTCATTCTGAAAAGTAACAACATTAGTGTTTCCATCACTGATAAGAGGTCTATCTTTGGTGATGTTGTGAATAATAGGAATGGATCGGAGGTCACTAATATGAAGCCATTAGTTCGAATAATAGGATTGAAATTAAATTAGTGCCCATGAAGAGTTTCCATGGAGAAAAACAAAATTGTTGTCGGAATGTATTGGACTTTGATTCCCATAAATCATATGCAAATAGGCTGATGCCATTGGATTTGTTGTGAGTTAGATGGTTTTTGTGCATTTTGGGAGATGTTAATATGTACATATCAGTGAATTATTTCATTAATATATTTAATAATTGAAAATTCTTTTATGTTGGATGTAAAATATATATCTACATTTCAACATTTTTATACGAACATTGGATTATTCAATTTAGTATAAATTTTTAAGATAACAAAATTAAAATATATATTTGAACATAAAGAATTTAAATGTTATGTTTTATGCTAATATTCAATTTTATTAATTTTTACCGTTTAAAGTCCCGTGCACGAGCATGGGCATAAACTAGTGTTAGTCAATAGTAAAATATGTAGTATCTCTTATCATAGAGCATGATTCAAATCCTGCCTCACATATGTGGTGTAATGCCCGAAAATTTTGATTTTATTTCATTACTAATATTTAACCCTAAGTGGTAGTGGATTACCTAACGAGACGTTACTGCTGTGTTTCCTACTAGAAAATACAAGGTTAAGTATTAGAGAATCTATCATTTAGAATTTATCACAAGCAAAACAACAGGGTCAAAGTTAAAGCACAATAAATTAAAGTTAAATGTTCAATCCAGGAAATTTATTTGCCATGGCAATTCCTACGCTCTATACGTCAACGACCTTGCTCTAAACTGGAGTCCTATCTCGTGATCATAATCATCACCAGAAAAGCATAGCATTTGAAGGAATGAGACAGACCTTAGTAACAACCACCCCTAGTAGTCAAAACACGACTTAAATTCATTTCAGACGATGCTTGGCATAGGGGAAAGATAACTCAGATGATTCATAAATGGTGCCTAACTAATCCAACCCAAACCCCTAAGTCCATATAGGTTTCTCATACTTCAGTTTGAAGGATAAGGGTGAGCGACCTCACTAGGTCTCATGGCCTGCATCTGGTTTAGGTGCAGCTACTTATCTGGTTCATGACCTAACGCCAATTAGACGGTTACCAATAACCTAGTTCACATCCATCAACAAGATGATACGTTGCAGCTGACCATGCATGTAATTATCCGAGAAAGATTATGAAGCCTTCTTATATTCGGGAGCAACCTCCCTTATCTTGTCTAACACATTCACTTAGATTATTAACATTTAAAGGTTATTTGTCCAACTTTCAACAGCCCATTCTAACCCAATAGAGGTCCATAATCATTAAAGAGAACGTATTCAAACAATTCAAGATTCTATACCAACGATCGGTAATAACGATAAAGTCTCAACAATGCATCTGTTTATACAAGAAGGTCCCCCGAATACCAATTCATATTAGCAAAAGAGATAATCCATATAAAACATATTTTAAAATGGACGTTCAGAGGAGTAAGTGCATGAGTGTTATTTGATGAAAATGCGGGTGCCTAAACTTGAACTGGAGTTTCTAGCTTTGGCCTATCTAATTTCCAAAAGCAATTTTGTTAGTACTTATCCTTAGCCCAAAATTGAACTTAATGAACTGTGACTCATAAATTATTTATAAACCTATTTCTATGCCTAACTAACAGGTTAGACTTTCCAGCATAATTGAGAAGAGAGTGATTGGGGGGGGGGGGGCGTGAGATAAGACTGATGGGGGGGGTCTTTCATGTAACAAAAAATAACGGTCGTAGAATTTTTTTTGTGTGTGCGGGGAGACCACAACTGCAAAGAGGGTGACGAGAGAGAGGGGTATAGTGTGTAATTTCCCTTTCCTAAAATACTACCCAATTTAAATTTTAAACATTTGAAATTTGAAGAGGAAAAACTTAATTAGAAAAATATAAATTCTACCAACTAACACTAATATAAGAAAAATAATTTATCAATATCTAAAATATTCAAAGCTTGGATATGGATCGGAAATAGGAAATGAATTGGGCTCGGTCCGAAATTCTAACTTCATGAAGGCCCATGTTAAGATACGACCTACGAACTCAAGCGACTAAAGATCATCTTAACCATTCTTCGAGAATTATAAAGATGAATTTTATGGGTTTTACACACACACAACCTACGAACTCAAGCGACTAAAGATCATCTTAATCATTCTTCGAGAATTATAAATTTGAATTTTCTAGGTTTTACACACACGTGTGTGTGTGTTCGTTTTGGATCTTGATTGAAAACATAACTAGTATTATTTCACCTGTAAATTTTTTAGTTTGGTTCGTACAAAATATTACATGAATAATAAATTATATAGTATTTTATGTGATGTGCGGAAAAGCTTTGAGGTTTTTGTTTTGGGTGGAGCAATTACTTTCAAAATTAGTGTAGTCATTAGGTAGTATAAATTATAAGAAATATTACATGGAGATTTCATATGGATTAAAATAGTTATGATTAACTTTTTTTTGATAAGAAAAAGGAATAATTCATTAATAAAAAGCCATACGGCATATACAATGAATATCTCCTAACAAAAGCAAATTTAAAATATCAGATTGAATAATTTTATCCAGAAAGCTAATGGTAAATATACTGTCGACCGGCTCTTAACTTGTAGCAGTATTCCTGTTACCAACTGCATTCTTTGATGCCAATGCATATTTCCCGAACATTGGCAAGTTATAGTATAACTTCACGGAGCAAATGTCCAATTGATGTGGTTGATTGCAATTGAAAGGAAGATCTTCATAGTAGAACCACATGAAATTCCATTGTTGACTCATTCCTTAATAAAAAATGTAGATCTATTACAACAATTTTGAAATTCTATTCGATAAGAAACTCACTCTAAATATCCAAATTTATGATAAATTACACTGAGGCAATAACTTAAACTCACACTAACGGTGAGAACAACGTAACATAACTCACACTAAAGGTGAGAACAACTAAATTCACACTAATGGTGAGAAAAATAAACAACCAAACTTTCACAAAATGGAGAGAAATTTTATTGAAAAGAGATGAAAATATCAGTAAATACCTTACAATTAAATAAAACTTTAAGATGTACAAAGATTGGGGTTATAATTAACTTAGGTGAATCACAAAATTATATTTAAGATTTTCTTGGGAATAAAATCCTCCATACTTAATGGGTCCTTGTTAATGGCACGCAATATAATGTTTTGTTTTTCTCACTGTAATGTTGAAAACACCCGTGCGACGTGGAAAAAAGAGTGGCCTTGCACACTTAATCATGACATTACCAAAAATTTGGCAGCAACTAGTAATATTAATAAAGGAAACACTAGAATTATACAATGCTAGGAAGATTGCAACCAATTGTTTTCAGCATCATATTGGATCAAAATACCAATTACCCTAATAAAAAAACGAAATTTATTTGCGTGCACTTTTCTTAAATAGTACTAATTGCAAATTTATAGATAAAGACAGTCGTGAATCAAAAGTAAACACATTCAGAGGTTTTGCGGGAACAATATAGAAAGAGGAGAACAAATGATTTAAGTAAAAAAAACTTATAAATGGAGATAGCCATGTGGTGTAAACTTTTAAGATGATACATCACAATAAGAACATGCATTAGAGAGAATAACCTTGTCATGAAAATTGTTTAGAAACATGCGTTACGGTCTTACCTTTTATGCTCTGGAAATTGAAGTCAATTGAGTACTTTGGTGACAATCTGCAGGTAGTATTATCTTATTTATATGAGATATATATCTGAAATCGTATTGTATCTAAAATCTCTAATATTCTATATCTATTTTAAAAAAGAAAGGCAAAAGTAATAATATAAACTAATTTGATATTGTCCACAAAATTATTAACAAATATTCACTATTCAATGACAGGAAATATAAGTGATATTTTTTTCATAATTACTAGATAAATTACGATTAATATTTTTTTAGAATAAGTAATATTCTAATAATGATATTATTTATTGTTATTTACACGTGTGACGTTAGGTGTGCTATTATTTATTATTAGATCTGACAAAACTGGCCAAGGACTTGTGATTTGAACCGAACGACGCGAACGCATACTCGTCCCGACATTCGAAATATTATCACCCGAAAGTGGACCCAAAATCCGAATTGACCCAAATTAAACCATATACAACCCGAAATTTTCTACAAAGTTACTTATTTTTGCATGACAAGCGTATTGAACTAAAAATCGGTTGACTCGCAATCGACCCAAGCTAAAGTTCACTTGACCCAACCGAACAGACCTGAAATATCACCTAACCCGAAACATAATCCGACCCGAACTTAACCCAACCTGTACATGAACTGAACGACCTATTTGTCAGGTCTATTTATTATCATGTTAATTGCTATTATTCGCATACTAATGACGCATTGATGCTTCACCTCCAGTCCGGATTGGTATGTTGGTGACACGAGTCAATATCATGTTCCTAAATGTAAGCAATTGATATATATATATATATATATATATATATATATATATATATATATATATATATATATGTATATATATATATATTATTATATATATATATATATATATATATATATATATATATATAAACAAAAGAAAGATTTCTAACTTTTAACACATGTCATTCTCACAAAATTTTAAAATAATTAATAATCATTTTTGAATAGCATAATAATCAATAATTAACATCATTTCAAAAATAACAACAAAAAAGATTTTTCTAATAATTACAAAAAATTATATTACATATATTTAAGTACCCTTCATAATATGATTCTCTAATAATTACGCATAAGAATGTCGCTTAGATTGCTATCGTGATACCTTTTATTATACAATGTAAGGATGTAAGTTAAATAAAATTTTAAAATATTATTAAGAGAATAGTTTTTTATATAAAAGAAGCAAACAATAAATTGATGTATTATATTATTTTGTTGATTTAAAAGTAAAACGAGCCTTCTTTAGTTTTTGTCCCTGCTAGCAGCATGCCTTTTTATTCGGAAAAATCACTGCCAGGTTTCCCACTTTATGTGGAAATCATAACTAGGGGACCATGTTAATATAATGTATTTGAAAGGAGCAATATTCTGTAGAAACTATTTTAAGGGGACCATTCACTATTTGCATTTTCTTTTAAACCCTTAAACTTTTCATATTTGTAAATCTACCCTCAATCCTTAAAAGCCTACTTTCGAAAAATTGAAAATTGTGTTTGTAGTATTTTGCTCACTAATAGATTTCGACATCCTCTTTCAACTGGTATCAAAGTCACGTGCACAATAACAATTGAGATTATTAAATGAATTAATGACTAATTATGCTAATTAACTGTGATTAGCCGTGATTAATGCTTGAATCATCACCTGCTTGTCTTGGTCCTAATTATTCACACATTGTTCACTCACCTGAGGGTAATACCTCGTTAGCACATCAATTGATCACTAACATAGTTTTAGAATTAAAAATCGAACTAGCCAAAATTAAGGCTGAACTGAAGGAGCTTAAGAATCAGTTAACCGTTATCCATATTTCTCTTATTAATGAAGTTAGACATAGCAAAAAAGCTACTCCTAGTATTAGTACTCCTTTTCAGCATAAATATCCTTTCCAAAACTCAAAAAACAAGATTCTATTTCCTTTACAAGAATTAAAAATTCAAAAAGAAGTAGGAGAAAAATCTGATGAAAAATCTACCGAAAAGAAAGAAAAAGAAGATGGAGTATAAACAATATACTCTTGAAGAGCTCCAAAGAATGTTTGATGAAGAACAAAATCTGAACGAATTAAACAAAATCATGAGCGCAATTAGTGATAAATACGATGTACTATCGAATGATAATGAAAAGACTAATAATGTCCACTTAGAAGAAGAAATATATCAGCAAATGAACCATATTAAACTTGATGATCTTAATACATTACCATTAGAAGAAATTAAAAGAAAATTAGATAAAAAAATATGGTAAAATGGCCGCTGAGGATAAGATTAACGAAATCGGGGAAGAGATTGACTTATATGAAACTGAGACCAATCTCGTTAATAATGTAGTCCCTAAGCCTGAAGGATTTGGTGAGCCTTCTAGAAGGAATACTCATTTCTTAAGACCTAGATACGTTCCAGCAGAACGTACAACTAATTTTTCCTTTGGGTTTCTCCCAAGGAAAATCACAACTTTCGAACAAATTGGCCTTACTTCAATTAGTCAAACATGATATATCTTAAACATTGATGGAGCTCGTAATAGAGAAGAAATATTTGAGCACTAGAAAAGAGGAATAAACAGTGTCTTAAACCTAAATACTACATGGACTGCGGCAAACTTCCTAAATTATATCGAGCATAGTTTCTCTGGCACTGTAGCTGACTGGTATGATTCATTAAGTGAAGATGGTAAAAATACATTAAGAGTGATGGAAACACCAGCTGCTATATTGAGAAGTCTGTGTAAAGAAATTGAAACTGAATTCATTGGAGCTAAACTTGACTCTGAAGAAAAAGCAAGAGAATGGTAAGGAAAGATTAATAAAATAGAACTATGGGATATAAGATACCTAGAAAATTATATTGCAGAATTCAGTTAATACTATTACAAAATTGGGCATAATGAAACAAATCTTGGCGTGTTCTATGACAAGTTGTCATATCCTATAAATTCCATAATTAATGAAACATACATGTCATGGTTTGAACGAACAGATGTTGTTGATGCCCTTGGTTCAAGAATTTTCTATTTGCGAAAATGGGTCAATGAACAATGTCTTGATCTTCAAAAACAAAAGAAGATTAAGAAACAGTTCTTCACTTGCTGGGATTCACCTCACCAATGGGGGAAAGAACATGAGAAAAGAAGAAAAAGAAAATTCTATGAGAAAAAGAGCTTTAACAAGCGGAGAGGTGAAAAATATAGAAGAAAATATTACAACAAACCAAGTCCTAAAAAATATAGATTTTTTAGGAAAGCTGCTTATTGCACGGCAGGAAAAAGCAACTGCAAATGTTGGGCATATGGAGAAGTAGGGCATTATGCTAATGAATGCAAACGTTGGAAGAATAACAAACTTATTGAAACCTTTGGAAGCCTAAATTATGTTGAGCTTAGTGAAGATGAGGCATTGGAACTTGACCTAGGTAACAACGAAGGAATTGTTGAAATTATAGAGGACAATGAATATGAAGAAAGTGATTATGAAGAAACAAGCCATATGATGGAAAGTAGGTTGGTTAGCCTTGGTGATCTTCAAGAAGAAGAGTTTGTTGTAGGTAATGATCACGAAGAAGTCAAAGGAGATTGTGTTCTTCCCATAATCCAAAAGGACATGATCTATAAAAAATCTATTTTTCAATTAAAAAGCAAATACGTATGTGAAATGATAGAAGGAGATCTTGAGATAAAGGACTGTGAGTATGACATTGGGGAAGTTAGTCTTATTAATTGAGAAAATATCCTTAAGCATAACAAAGATAGAAAATATAGGTACATCCATGTCAGAAGTGTCCAAGTTCAAATCACTCCATTACAATATTATGGTAAAGATATTGATCTTTACGCTTTACTTTGTGATATTAGGCATACCAAATTTAATAATCAGATAATCACAGGGATAAAAACAAATCTATGTAATGGGTCAGTAGGTTTCAACCGTCGACCTGGATATTACGTAAATCTAAAAGATGAATTTGCCAAAAACTTCCTATCCCTTAAGATAAAAACAGTTGGGATGGATATGAAAAGAGGAGGATATCCTTTAAGGATATTTTGGAAAATTATTTACAAATTAGATAATACAATAGATCCTAAGACTAGATAACAATGATAGAAGCAGAGAAATTTGAAAGTCCTACCCCCATGCAGAAGATCCAAAGGATTAACTCCAATCCTCAAGATATAAAAATTGATCATTCATAGATATCTACCTTTGCCAATCCTATAAAAATCAATAAGAAAAATATAATAAAGATTGATGAGGAGGGTAAAATCACCATTAAACCCCAATTATTAAGAAGTATAAGTACAAGGTCAGATTGGAGAGAAGGGTCTTCATCAGTTAAAGAAGAGCTTAAAGAAGATGACACAATTAGCATGACCAATGAAATGAGTAGAATGAGTTTTGAAGCTGTAAGACCCAGTCTAGATCGATTAACAAGTCTAGATAGGAAGGTCATTGGGTACAAAACTAGAACTGTTAGTGAACCAATTTATGAGGATGAATTAGTCAAAAATATGACTATGGAAATATACTATGAAGTTACCAATACAAACCCTAATAGTATCTATATTTGAATAAAGATATGCGTAGAAAGATATAACATATATGAACTGTGTGTGTACATAGATAATGGTTGTTATGTACGCTTTGGAAAAAGATCGTTATTTCTTGAGTTTATGTGGAAAAGAGTTAAAAATCCGTTTCAAGTAAGGATAACTGATGATAGTGTTATGAGGCATAATAAAGTCATAGAAGGGTTATCCATAGAATTAGGAGGAGTCCGATGTATTATACCAGTTCTATGGGCTACTGATCAACCCTCTCATGATATGATCATTGAAAATAATTTTCAAAGATTATATTCTCCATGCACCCAGTTCATAAATCAAATAATATTTATAGTTAATGGTCACTCAGTTCCTATTGAAAAATTAAGTAAGGCTTACACTCGTCAGAAAATTAAATTTACATGTAGCCAGCGTGGTGAGAAGATAATGCCTACGCAATGAGAAGTAGCACTGACAATCTCATTACTTGAGTTATCTATTAAAGAGCAAATTGTTGAACAACAAGAAAAATTATGCAAAGAGCTCTACTTTGACAATCCTCTAAAATTTTGGGATAAAGATAAAACATTTGCTAAAATCACTCTATTAAATCCCAACACCATCATTCGGGTTAAGCAAATGGTGTATACACACCAGGACATCCAACAGTTTAATAAACAAATCAAAGAACTTCTGGATAAAGGATTAATCAAGAATAGTAAGAGTCCTCACACCAATCCCGCTTTTATAATAAGAAATCATGCAGAAGAGAAAAGAGGAAAAGTTAGAATGGTAATCAATTACAAAAAACTTAATGATAATACTATTTTTGATGGTTATTATATTCCTAACAAAACAGTCCTTTTCAACAGAATTCAAAGAGCCTTTTGGTTCTCAAAAATGTATTGCAGAAGTGGTTATTGGCAGATAAAAATGGGTGAGGAAAGTATTCTTTTAACTGCATTTAGTGCCCCCACAAGGATATTTTGAATGGATAGTAACGCCATTTGGTCTTAAAAATGCACCTCAAATATTCTCGAGAAGAATGAATAACATCTTCAAAGACCTTAATCATTGTTGTCTAGTATACATTGATGATATCCTTACCTTTTTCAAAATCGTAGAGCAGCATAAAAATGATGTCTTGGCTGTCACCCAAAGATGCATTAACCATGGTATTGTATTTGGAAAAAATAAGTGCATTTATGCTGAACAAGAAATTGAGTTTTTAGGTCTAGAGATAAAAGTTGGACAGATTATTCTACAAAAATATATTTTGAAAAAAATAGAAAATTTTACTGAAAAGGTTGAAGATAGAAAACAACCAGAAAGGTTTCTTGGATGCCTTACCTATGCTTTAGATTTCATTAAAGATTTAGCTTATCTAAGAAAACCATTGCAGCAGAAACTCAAGAAAGAAGTAAGTTGGACATAGACCACTAATGATACAAAGATTGTTCAAAACTTAAAAAAGATGTGTAAAAATCTCCCTGTCCTTAATTTGATTAACAAAGGAGATGATTTAGTTCTTGAAACAGATGCCAGCAATGAGTACTGAAGTGCGGTACTCAAAATCAAAGAAGGAGAAAAACTCTGTAAATATTGTAGTGGAAGTTTTAATAAGGCAAAATACAACTATTCTATAATGGAAAAAGAAATCCTTGTAGTTATAAGAGGAATTGAAAAGTTCTTAATCTTTTTAGCCCTAAAACCTTTTCTCATTCGAATTAATTGCAAAGGAATACTTGGTTTTGTGAAAAAGAATTTATCAAATATGTAAGCGCAAGGGTGACTCCTGCATTGGCAATTATGGCTTAACCAGTTTTCCTTCTCTATTGAACATATACAGGGATCAAAGAACTCTCTGGCAGACAGTCTTACACAAAAACTCGCCAATGGTGATCATCAAAGCCAACCTCTTGCCAGAAAAGGAGGAAATCCTTGACGAAATGTCAGTCCTACTAGAACGGGTTACGCCTTCTAGTAAAGTCCTCATTGATAACCTACAATTCCATAGAAAAAATAGATCAGGCTTTGGTCTACTATCTATTGCCTACCTAATAGCCCAAAAATTTTCCCTTCTAGAATTACAAATTAATTACCTTCAGTGTCCTTATGATATCCAAGAAAAAATAAGTTCTCATGTTTGAGAAAAATGGTTCAATGAGTGGTGTGCAGCCTGCATTGACTTTTATCATCATTATTCCTATGATATTTGGGAGTCTTGGAGTACAACGATCTACTTTCCTGATAAATCTGGAGTTGCTGCCATTTGCTTCCCAGTCAATTCATTATCTCCCAATGATCCTATCTTTAAAGCCTGAAAATACGGGATGGTACTTTACTTCTCAGAAGTCCCAGATCCAGAATTTCCATTTTTCTCAACCTTAACTGACTTCCAGCAATATATGTTCAAAAGGTTCCATTGGATTCTTAAATCTTCTGAGGGACCAATAAAAATTTCAGTTCGCAGATACCTAACTTTGGAGGTTTGTAGCGCCCTGATTGAATATGAAAATAGAAAAAACAAAACCAGCCCATTATCTTATCCAAATCGTTGATTGCGACAATCCCAATGATCAACAACAAAATTGGATTCATGGTGATCCGGTACATCTAGTTATTGATCCTGCATTAACAAGGGCTATTGGATTTTTTAACATTTATCATCAATGTTGGGCATTGATAGAACAAGGAAAAACATTAATGCATTGTGGAAACACTACTTTTGCCTATGATAATGAATTCAAAGACTACATGAAGGTGGAAGGAGCAGTGTCAGAGGATATCTTTGATTATCTCTTTGATGTTAGAGTTGGAAAATTCTTATCAGAAAATGAAAAAAAATATCTCCTTGAATTATTTGAAGAATGGGACCCAGAGCATCTTAAGCAAATTAATGAAGATTTTGATGATTATCCAAATAATGATGGTCTAGAAGATTTAATTGGAGATGAAGGCATGCAGAATCCCAATAGTAATGAGTAGTCTTGTCATCATTAAAAGTTCTGAAGAGGCTGCCCTATTATTGTACTATTTTGACAAGTGTCTGGTCTGTAAAATAAAGTTGTATTATAGCCGTCAGAGTACCGTAGACAACTGTAGCAATGTGAAAAATCTTTATGTACTATAGCCTTTAGGGCATCATATGTACCCCCATCTCCTCTATAAATAGAGAGGTCGAGAGCTGAGAAGAGACATGATCATTTGAGCATTCTTGAGCACAAGAGAGGTAGGGATTCTCCATTTCTCTATGAGCGAGCATCTGTAATGATCTTAACTTAAGTCCTTCTTCAAACTTTCCATTGTAATATAACCACTTTTAAGCTTTTAATAAAAAAAGTTTCCCAGTAGGGAACTTTATTCAATCGAACCTTATGTCTTAAATATTATAGTTTCTTGATTAAAGTCATTCTATCCTTTAAAAATAAGTAAAACATGATTAGTGACTACGGTCTGAGGTAGGAAACGAAATGGATCTGTACTGTGCCTAATCTAAGGAAGGTGGGGATGAGATTAGCAATCTATGTAAATCGGAAGCTAGAGGAACGCCAGAGTCCAGCGCCGACTAAGTTCAGGTAACGGTCGAAACTCTCTAATTAAGTTTTAATTATTTTTACTAAGCATGGTGGGCCTATAACCATAGAAATTATAATATATAAGATATAAATAGTAGATTGTGATAACTAGTACCAGTAAAGTCATTATAAGAAGTTAAATCAGTTAAAACAAGCATATTTTCTGAAAAAATCCTTAAAAATAGCTTATTTATACGTTTTTCTTATTCCAGGGACTAATATGTAGATTTTAAAAAGTTCAGAGACTAAGTTGCAAAGAAAAACATATTTTGAAAAATATTGTCCATTATTAATAGTTGACCTAAAATAGTAGATACTTTGGAATACATTCTAAAGATATTGACCCTTAATAATTATTTCCATAAAATCAAGGTATCCCAGAATTATAAATTGTTTTTATTCTTAACTAATATCTAACTCACATTTTTGGTTGTGTTTGCATCATTAAATCATATATATTTTATGCTTAAATTTTATTATGAAATAATAGGAAGATGTGTGAGAAGTTACCTTATTAAATAGAATTAATATTGTATTAAGTTTACATCCGTCCTACATAAGCTTTTCTTTTTATTTTAAATCTTATATAACATCCTATATTGCATTAAAGTATCTCACATGGATATTCACTCCTATGTGGCATCCTACATGGTAAGCTTACGTGTCGCACATACATGAGTTCAATCCAACTTTTAATATATATATATATATATGATGATGTTGCAATCGATTTAGCAGTATGGTAGTGATCTGCAAGCAATACTGTCTTGTTTATATAAGATCTGCAATTGTCATCTTATTGCATCTAAGAACCCTAATTAATATTCTATGTTCCTATTCAAAAGAAAGACAACTATTATAATATAAACTAATTTGATACTATTAGCTACAAAATTATGAACAAATGTTAGCTCTATTTAATAACAGAAAAGATAACTGATATTTCATCCATAATTATTAGATATATTATACGTAATATATTTTCGGTGACAACAAGTAATATGTCAATAATGATATTATTTGTTATTATGTACATGTGCAATATTAGGTGTGATATTTCCGATCAAAAAAAAAGGTGTGGTATTATTTATTATCATATTATTTGCTATTATTCTCATAATAATGATGCCTCTCCTCCAGTTCGGGATTGGCATGCAAGTGACATGAATCAAGATCATGTTCCTAAATATAACCGATTTATACTATTTGCTATTTGTCACCGTTGGTACTTAACACAAACTCAAACCCGTGCAGCGCTAGCAAACTCGATTGGGACCCTTCCTTAGTTTGCTAGTAAGCCTTTAGTGATACTAACTTAGACTTGAGAAGCTAAGTAAGCACACACACGCTCAAGAGAGCTTAGAGAGAAAAAGTAGAGAGATAAAGAGTTTGGGAGAATGCTTTATATTGCACTTGAAATGCTTTCAATGACTTGGTTACAAATGAGCTCCCCTGGGGGTTTATATATACATCCACCTCCTCATTGGATGGTGGAAATCCATTATATCCTATGGCTATTATTACTCTTTCATAATATTCTATATAAA
>JAKOGI010000769.1:0-67500 GCA_029747015.1 Carnegiea gigantea | reverse complement strand
AAAGATATTTTTGGAGGCCTGATTGAGATCAATTTGCAACCAAGTAATCAAGCTCTCCTTTCTCTCTCTTTACCTCTCTCTTCTTCTCAACCTCCATCGTAGCCACCACCAGCCCCCCAGCTGCTATTCCGGCCTACTGCCACCACTCCCAGCCACCAGCCATCGGTCAGCCACCACCCCAACCACGAGCAGCAACTCTCACAAACATCAAACACCACCTCCATCCTCTTGTATTCAAGCTCAAGTGAGGTAAATCCTAGTTTAATCAAGTTTAATTTTGAATTTTTATGTTGGATTGATTATAGATCATGTTATCTTGATCTAATCAAGTGTTTTTTTTTAATGTTTTGGTTGTTGATAATGCTTGAAAGCAAGTAATGTTTGAAGTTGTTCATGATCATGCAAGTTTACATTGTGATGATGGTTTTTGATGGTTTTAAATATGATTTTGTGATCTTTGGTGTTGGTAATGAATATCAAGATGTTTATGTTGATTTAGATGAGGTAAAGAGTGCTTTTAGTGGGTGGTTATATGAAGAAAAGATTGAAAATATGTGAGTTAGAGCTGAGAAACAGACCTGAAACAAGGGCCACTTCGGGAATTAACTAGTGCTGTTTCGCACGTCAAAAAATTATGATTTTTGATAGTGATAGCCTGATGGTTTAGCTTCAATAGACCCTAGAATTGCTCAATTTATTGAAGACTGCGCAGAATGCATCAAAACGGGGAGCATATTTGAACTGGAGACTTTACAAAAAACCTGGTACTGATTGGGGCATTGAAAAATTGTGATTTTTGGTGTGTGGATATATCAATGAGATTCGTTCAAATGCCTTTTGAATCGCCTTAATCCGAGTTCTATGGAAAAAGTTATTATCGTTTTGCTACGACTGCGCAGATTGGACTGAAATTGTGCACATTTGTATTCTACCCTAATTTTAAGGAGCTTACTGTGGGAATCATACTTGGTGTCCTGAATGAAAGTTGTAGTGGACATGCTATTCATATTGGGGTTTTATATCTCAATTCAAGGTCGGGAGTGAAATATATGAATTTTCTAAAGTAGACCATCAAATGGTACTATATGAAGAAAGAAATCAGTATTTAACATATCAAACTTAGGTTATTTGAGTCTGTATGAACCTCACAACACCCTTCATGGCATTCAACCTTCTATTATCCATTTCAAAAGCATTACACTTTCCATTATCCATTTCAGAAACATCAGAAAACCCATATTTTATTTATTTTAGTTAAAATCTTTTCATTATCAGCTCAATCATTCCAATGTGATCTATTTTATCTCAGTTTGTTGTATTTCAAGTTCAATAACCCTAATTGGTTTACTTTTTTCAAATCATTTTGTTGTAACTTATCTTATATTGAATTATTGGAATTGTGGAAGCTTTTTAATTAATCAATTTCCATTAAAGTTATAAATTCCGAGAGTAAATGTTGTTTACTAACTGCATTTACCTATAATTATAATTCTTTAGCAGAATCAGGGCTTAGTCTATCATTTTCCATTGTGCATATGTATTATCAAGTGAAATATCATTTTAAAGACTTCAGGTACGTCCATTGCTTGTATCTTCAGAAAGCAGATCATATTTATCAAGTTACAACTCTTAATGAGTTTATCAATGAATCAGTTTATACAGTGATTTGCCATTTAACTTATGACTCCATCAGTTATCTTCACAGAATCGTCTTCATGCTAGTAAACCAGCGGAAGAGAATAACTTAAGCAAGGGAATCTGGATGGATCAACACTGATACAGTGTATGCATATATTTTAGAGCTGTACATTGAAATCTTCAGTGGATGGAGATGCAGATTACATGGTGAATTGTTTTTACTATAGTGTAAACACCTTATGTTGGTTAACAGTTGATTATATATGGATTGATTAGGTGTGTATGTGTATGATTGAAGCTATGTTTAACTGTGTTATTTCTAGCACTCATGTTTCAAGCCTTGTCCTTTTGGACGGTGGTAATGCCCCTATCATTGGGTTGCCTAGATTATAATTCAGGGATTTATTAAGGAAAATACAAGCAGTGAATCATGTTTAATTTGGGGGCGTTATAGATTTGATATCAGAACCAGGTTGAGATTTTTTTTGGGGTATAGAGTATGGAGTTAAGATACTAAGAAAGTTGGTTAGTGAGGAATGAGGACTATTATGATATCCTTGGAGATTTGTGACACTGGTAATGTCTGCTTATCTCACACATATTCTACTCATACATTCTCCTTGTCAGATGGATCCATACAATGTGTACATAGTTTGATTTTGAGCATCAAATTCGAGGGTGATTTTGAACAACAAGTTAAAGGTGTTCCAATGCATTTAAGTCTGTATGGCCATATGAGCCACCCATCTGAATGGTGTATCGTCCTTTTAGCTAGAATTGTTTATTTTTGGGATGTAAATCCTTGTACTCCGGGCGTGTAGCCTGTAGAGTTGTGGTCTCCGGTGTACAGCCATTGAGTTTGATTTGATATCCTTTTATACTTCTATTCAATGCAGGGATGTGAAGTAAGGCTTTAAGCCTGAAAAATGGCCAGTTTGCAGGCGAAACTCTGTCCGTTTCGCCCCAAAAAATTCAGAATCGCTAACGCTCGTAGCCCTAGGGTTGGGGGTTGTTACAGATGCATCCTGTGAATGGCCCTTCACTCATTTTGAGGTTAAATGCATAGGAAAAACCAAGTATGGGCAGAATATACAAGTTTAATCAACTTGATAGTTTTGATCATTGCATAAGGACCGACTTTGAAGTAACTTTAGTCCATGATCAACATGACTTACGTAAGGGTTTCCTATCCTGAATTTAAGGTTAGGGAGATATATTTCATATGAAACAAGTTTCAAGTGGATTGGAGGTCATTTGGTTAGTCAAAACTGCTGGACGAGTCAAAGTCTGCAAATTGCGCAGAATCCTAATGCACAAGGTCTGGGTTTAGTCCACTTGCAGCCTATGTATTCTATCAGATAGAGATGCTTTAGTTAGTTTATGTCAAAGTTCAAAAAGTAAGCTTTCCAATGACCAATATTGAGGCACGCTTGGAGGCCAGTGGTTAATGAAATTCAGCCTCGAAGTCTGATAGTACAGACTGTTCAAGTCGGTGGATACATACAACTTTGAGCTTATATTTCCTCATATTATGGGTGTCATTTTGTGCGTTTCTTGGGTCCAAGTGGCAATTACTTCAATATGCTTCATCAATAGCAGATATTTTCTTCTGTAACTCAAGAATTTCATCTAAGTGAGCTATATGGGTTTCTGGATGTAGTATCCCTTGAATTATAGGATTCTGGAGAGGCTTGTTCTATGGTACATAAGTTTGAAACCATTGACTACCGACAATTCCATACAAGAGAAACAAAGGACACATTAGAGAGACATTTTGCTTCAATCCATTACAATTCAAGACTTGCTTAAATTGCCCAAACTCTTGCAAGCAGTCCATTGACTCCACCTCCATTTGTGAAGTAGACATTACTCTAGGAAATGTTTCACTGCATCTTCTAGTCATATACCATCAACCATTGTCCTTGTTAGATTATCAACTGTTGAATACTCCTCACTTTGACCAGGGGCTTCATCTTTTTGCCTTCATGGCATCTCCCCATCAGGTTGCATTATCATTCACTTTCATGTTACATCTTCATCAATCTAGTTAACTTTTCCTATTTTTAAGAGCCCAATTACTGCTAGTAGCTGGTTATGATTGGAATGCACCCATATCAATAGATGATAATTTTGTAGCATGCCTGAGCAGAAGGTAGACCTTAACTACACTTTGTATAGGGGTTGATTGTTGTGTAACTTGTGGAATCCATTGCTAAGGGAAATGCGATGTGTCTACCCTTTTTGGCTGACTCAACCTCAGTTTCCTATTAAAGATCACTTTCATAAAGCTTAAGTTGGACAATCAAAATCTTTGTCATGCATTTGGACTGCATCAGTTAGAAATTTTGATGGGTTACTGCCCCTTGGAAAAATGTCTTCAGCTGATTCATACTGAAGGACTCTAGAGCGGAAAGTATGACCTAGTGGAACCTTAAGAATGGATTCGAGGAATGGAGAAAGTTTTCACTATAGTAGTGGTTCCCTGGAGATAAAAGGGTGAACATTGGAACATTTTATCTAACTGGTGAAACCAATATTTGATGGAACACTGTTAACAATAGCCGCTTAGGATTTGGTTTCACTAGGAGGAGATTTATGGAAGAATTAACCACAACACACCTGAGTGCCGAGTGGGCACTAACGAGTGTACGTGGTGCGGTAGCCCAGAGCACCTCATTGCTGCCTGTTCCCAAAGACTAAAGGCTGTAGGAAGGACTCTCACCTTCAAGGCCCGCAGCTGTGGGAAGGGCCTAGGTGTTAAGCAAGAAGGAAGCTACCACCTCTAGCACGGTAGTTACTGGAACTCTCTTTTAATTTCAAAGCTATTTTGTGTATTATTTGATTTAGTTGCCAGTCATTCATTTATATCCACTCAATCTGCCATACACAACTGAACCTTGAGAATAAGGAGGCATAAACCAATTATGGACTCAAGTTATCCAGTGACTCTAGAGTTGAGTGTTCTATCTGTCATAAACTTGTTTCAATTACTATTGGTGGGATAGGACTCCCAGGAGTTCTGATTCAATTTGACTCGTCAGACGTTGATGTCATGTTGAAAATGAACTGGTTGTATACTTATGGGGTCAAGATGGATTGTGATGACCCTAAGGTTATTTCAAGAAATGAACAAGGGAGAGAACTATGTTTCATGGTCACAGAGAGGAAAAACCTTATCCTTTAAATTCTGTTATGGAAATAAGTGAGCTCTCATGTCAAGGATATGTTGTGTATTGGTGTTATGCTATTAACATTCATCCTAAGGAAGAAAAAGCAGAAGATATCCCTATAGTTTGTGAATTTATAGATGTTTTCCTAAAGAATTACGAGGAGCACTCCGCAAAGAGAAATTGATTATGAGATTGAATTAATCCCTTATGCTCAACCTATCTCCAATGCCCCATATCGTATAGCTCCAACAGAGCTTAGAAAACCGAAGATTCAGTTAGATGAGCCATTACAGAAAGTATTTATCAGACCATCCAAATGTTCCTCAATGGGATGCCCAGTTCTATTTGTAAAGAAAAAGAATGGAACCTTGAGGTTATGTATTAATTTCAGGGAGCAGAACAAGATCACCATCAAAAATAAATACCCATCGCCCCTAGTAGATGACTTGTGTGATCAACTGTAGGGAACATGAGTCTTATCTAAGATTGATTTGAGGTCAGGGTACGATCAACTTAGGATTATACCTGAAGACATTACCAAAACCACACTATGGACCATGTTTGGGTCATGATAAATTCACTATGACGCCTTTTGGCCTAATCGATGGCCCCGCAGCCTTTACGGATCTTATAAATAGAGTTTCAGACCATATATAGACAAGTTGTGGTGGTGTTCATACGAGATGTGTTGAAATACTCCAAAGAAAGGTCAAGACCCACCAATGCACTGAGATTAGAAACCGTTTGAGTTTAGTAGGGAATTATCGAGTTCAGGAAGGATTTGACAAATATTGTTCTCCCTGACCAATTTGTTGAAGAAAGCTATAAAGTTAGCAAGAAGTTAAACTGGTAGCTTGTGCCTCCCAATAACTCAAGCCTTATGAGAAGGATTACCTACCCATGATATGGAGTTAGCAGCTATAGTTTTTACAGTGAAAATTTAGAGACATTACTTATATAGAGTACCATGCAAAATCAATACTGATCATCAAAGTTTGAAGTACATCTTCTCTCAAAAGGAAATTAGGAGGCGTTGAGGATAAAGTTTCATTGTGGATTCCTATACGAAGCTTTTGTAGATGTGTTTCCGGGTATCCCTTTATCATTTCGTCCAACAAACGGAGCTCCTCTAATTAGATGAATTTTTCTAGAAGACTCGTTTCTTGAATATCATTCAAAAGAGTTTCAGCTCAGTCTCCATGAATCATCAGTTGTGACAGATCCAATATCAATTAAGAAAGAGAAATATTGTGGCAAATGCCCTGAATAGGAAGGTACAACATACCTTGAACACTGTAGTAACTACTCAACTGAATCTCTTGAGAGAACTTGAGGACTTAGACATTCAATTAGTGTCGCACAGGAAGGTGAATGTTCAAATGCTGACACTTACCTTACAGTCCTCCATAACGGAGGAAATTAGAGTGAATCAGGATGATGATCCTGAGCTCCAAAGATTAAAGCAAAACCTTGAGAAAGGGATTCAATTTCAACGGACTTTGTCATAGGATTCCCTCAGATATAGTGTATGATCGAGATCAGAGATTTCAAGCCTATTATGGCAAACACTTCAAAGAGCCTTTAGAACTAGATTGAACTTTTACAGTTCTTATCATCCTGAAACGGATGGGCAACCATCTAAAAATATCAATGGATCAACTCTTCTAAGTTGGAGCCTGTAGTACTTCATGACCTACGACCAACATTTGCATTTGAAGAAAGTATGGAACTCCTAGCAGTCAACGTGGTGATAGCACTAGCAGAGAATCCTTCATTAAATATCAGGACAAAATGACAGCAGACATTGACAACAAATCATCTTATGGGTTATGAAGATCTTCTCCAGCATTTAATAACGTGACACATGTTAGAAGATTCCTAAAAATATCCTATTGAAAGCGACAGAAATGTTATGTTGATAACAGAAGGAGATTCCTGAACTTTCATATATATAATAAGGTTTTTTAGAAAGTTTCATCAATTAAGGGTGTAAGAAAGTTTCACTATATCAGTTCATTGAAACGTCGAATTCCATAACTTGTCCACCAGATCTACCTATATAACTCAAACACGTGCATAACATGTTCCTTACCTCGCAATTCAGCTGATACATTTTAGATCCTGACCATGCTGTCATAATCAAATCTATTGCAGTCATTGGGGGTCTTGTGCTTTCAAGAGCATCCAGTCCAGATGTTATATCACAGGATTAAGCAGTTAAGCATTAAGCAGATATCTTTAACCAAATTACTTTGGGCAAATGATACCTCCTCAGAAGCTACTTGATAAACTGAGAAGCAAGTGAAAGCCAAGTACCCATACTTATTTGAAATAACCTTGCATGTTTTGACAAAGTTCATAAGTTTCGAGGACGAAACTCCTTAAGGGGGGAAGGCTGTAAGAGCCCGACCCTAAATCATGTTTATTTATCTAATTAAGCCTTGTTATTAATTTTTTACATTTATTTATCTCATTTAATCGTCCCTGCTACGAAAATTCATTTCGGGCCCCACTTCGCAGTCCAAGTTTCATTCACGGTAAGAATTTCGGACGAATCGATAGTAGGCCCCGATAAATATGATTAAGCAATAAATTATTTTCACAAGGTCACCAAAAAAAAAATTTAAGTTTTAACCATGCAAAAACTTGGGCCCAAATTCGTTTAAGTTTGGCCTAATCTATTTAGGCCCGATTTGCGGCTCGATTTATTTTGGGCTCAAATTTTGGCCGAAAAAGTTTAGTTTATTTAAATTAAGTTAATCACTATCATTTACACCTAATTATAATTAGCAAAAGATATTTTTGGAGGCCTAAAAATTTCAGCCAAGTGATTGAGATCAATTTCCAACCAAGTAATCAAGCTCTCCTTTCTCTCTCTTTACCTCTCTCTTCCTCTCAACCTCCATCACAGCCACCACCAGCCCCCCAGCTACTGTTCCGGCCTGCTGCCACCACTCCCAGCCACCAGCCACCGGTCAGCCACCACCCCAACCACGAGCAGCAACTCTCCCAAACATCAAACACCACCTCCATCCTCTTGTATTCAAGCTCAAGTGAGGTAAATCCTAGTCTAATCAAGTTTAATTTTGGATTTTTATGTTGGATTGATTATAGATCATGTTATCTTGATCTAATGAAGTGTTTTTTTAATGTTTTGGTTGTTGATAATGCTTGAAAGCAAGTAATGTTTGAAGTTGTTCATGATCATGCAAGTTTACATTGTGATGATGGATTTTGATTGTTTTAAATAAGATTTTGTGATCTTTGGTGTTGGTAATGAATATCAAGATGTTTATGTTGATTTAGATGAGTTAAAGAGTGATCTTAGCGGGTGGTTATGTGAAGAAAAGATTAAAAATATGTGAGTTAGAGCTGAGAAACAGACCTGAAACAAGGGCCACTTTGGGAATTAACTAGTACTGTTTGGCACATCGAAAAATTGTGATTTTTGGTAGTGATAGCCTGATGATTTAGCTTTCAATGGGCTATAGAATTGCTCAATTTCGAGTTGTTATGACCAATTTATTGAAGACTGCGCAGAATACATCAAAACTGGGAGCATATTTCAATAGGAGACTTTTCAAAAAACCTGGTGTTGATTGGGGCATTGAAAAATTGTGATTTTTGGTGTGTGGATATATCAATGAGATTCTTTCAAATTCCTTTTGAATCGCCTTAATTCGAATTCTGTGGAAAACGTTATCGTCGTTTTGCTACGACTACGCAGATTGGACTGAAATTGTGCACGTTTGTGTTCTACCCTAATTTTAGGGACCTTATTGTGGGAATCATACTTGGTGTCCTGAATGAAAGTTTTAGTGGACATGCTTTTCATATTAGGATTTTATATCTCGATTCGAGATCAGGAGTGAAATATATGGATTTTCTAAAGTAGACCATCAAATGGCATTATATGAAGAAAGAAATCAGTATTTAACGGATCTAACTTCGGTTATTTGAGTCTTTATGAACCTCACAACACCCTTCATGGCATTAAACCCTCTATTATCCATTTCAAAAGCATTACACTTTCCATTATCCATTTCAGAAACATCAGAAAACCCACATTTCATTTATTTCAGTTAAAATCTTTTCATTATCAGCTCAATCATTCCAATGTGATCTATTTTGTCTCAGTTTGTTGTATTTCTAGTTCAATAACCCTAATTGACTTACTTTTCTCAAATCATTTTGTTGTAACTTATCTTATATTGAATTATTGGAATTATGGAAGCTTTTTAATTAATCAATTTTCAATAAAGTTATAAATTCCGAGAGTAAATGTTGTTTACTAACTGCATTTACCTATAATTACATTTCTTTAGCAGAATCGGGGCTTAGTCTATCATTTTCCATTGTGCATATGTATTATCAAGTGAAGTTAGCAACTGTAGTTTTTAAAGTGAAAATTTGGAGGCATTACTTATATAGAGTACTATGCAAAATCAATACGGATCATCAAAGCTTGAAGTACATCTTCTCTCAAAAGAAGCTCAGTCTGCATGAATCATTAGTTGTGGCAGATCCAATCTCAATCAAGAAAGAGAAATATTATTGTAGATGCCCTGAATAGGAAGGCACAACATACCTTGAACACTGTAGTAACTACTCAACTGAATCTCTTAAGAGAACTTGAGGACTTGAACATTCAATTAGTATCGCACAGGAAGGTGAATGTTCAAATGCCGACACTTACCTTGTAGTCCACCCAAATGGAGGAAATTAGAGTGAATCAGGATGATGATCCTGAGCTCCAAAGAATAAAGTAAAACCTTGAGAAAGGGATTCAATTTCAATGGACTTTGTCCTGGGATTCCCTCAGATATAGTGTACGACCGCGATCAGAGATTTTAAGCCTGTTATGGCAAACACTTCAAAGAGCCTTTAGAACTAGATTGAACTTTTACAGTTCTTATCATCTTGCAATAGATGGGCAACCATCTAAAAATATCAATGGATCAACTCTTCTAAGTTGGAGCCTATAGTGCTTCACGACCTACGACCAACATTTGCATTTGAAGAAAGTATGGAACTAGCAACAGTCAACGTGGTGATAGCACTAGCAGAGAATCCTTCATTAAATATCAGGACAAAATGACGGCAGACATTGATAATAAATCATCTTATGTGCTATGAAGATCTTTTCCAGCATTTAATAGGGTGACACATGTTAGAAGATTCCTGAAAATATCCTATTGAAAGCGATAGAAACGTTATGTTGATAAAAGAAGGAGATTCCTGAACTTTCATATATATAACAAGGTTTTTTAGAAAGTTTCATCAATTAAGGGTGTAAGAAAGTTTCACCATGTCAGTTCATTAAAAGGTCGAATTCCATAACATGTCTACCCGATCTGCCCATGTAACTCAAACACGTGTATAACATGTTCCTTACCTCGCAATTCAGCTGATACATTTTAGATCCTGATCATGCTGTCATAATCAAATCTATTGCAGTCATTGGGGGTCTTGTGTTTTCAAGAGCATCCAGTTTAAATGTTATATCACAGGATTAAGCAGTTAAGCATTAAGCAGATATCTTTAACCAAATTACTTTGGGCAAGTGATACCTCCTCAGAAGCTACTTGATAAACTGAGAAGCAAGTGAAAGCCAAGTGCCCATACTTATTTGAAATAACCTTGCATGTTTTGATAAAGTTCATAAGTTTTGAGGACGAAACTCTTTAAGAGGGGAAGGCTGTAAGAGCCTGACCCCAAATCATGTTTATTTATCTAATTAAGCCATGTTATTAATTTTTCACATTTATTTATCTCATTTAATCGTCCCTGCTAGGAAAATTCATTTCGGGCCCCACTTCGCAGTCCAAGTTTCATTTACTGTAAGAATTTCAGACGAATCGATAGTAGGCTCCGATAAATATGATTGAGCAATAAATTATTTTTCACAAGGTCACCGAAAAAAAAATTTAAGTTTTAACCATGCAAAAACTTGAGCCCAAATTCGTTTAAGTTTGGCCCAATCTATTTAGGCCTGACTTGTGGCTCGATTTATTTTGGGCTCAAATTTTGGCCCAAAAAGTTTAGTTTATTTAAATTAAGTTAACCACTATCATTTACACCTAATTATAATTAGCAAAAGATATTTTTTGAGGCCAAAAAATTTCAGCCAAGTGATTGAGATCAATTTTCAACCAAGTAATCAAGCTCTCCTTTCTCTCTCTTTACCTCTCTCTTTCTCTCAACCTCCATCGCAGCCACCACCAGCCCCCCCGCTGCTGTTCCGGCATGCTGCTGCCACTCCCAGCCACCAACCACCGGTCAGCCACCACCCCAACCACCAGCCGCAACTCTCACAAACATCAAACACCACCTCCATCCTCTTGTATTCAAGCTCAAGTGTGGTAAATCCTAGTCTAATCAAGTTTAATTTTGGATTTTTATGTGGGATTGATTATAGATCATGTTATCTTGATCTAATCAAGTGTTTTTTTAATGTTTTGGTTGTTATTAATGCTTGAAAGCAAGTAATGTTTGAAGTTGTTCACGATCATGCAAGTTTACATTGTGATGATGGATTTTGATGGTTTTAAATAAGATTTTGTGATCTTTGGTGTTGGTAATGAATATCAAGATGTTTATGTTGATTTAGTTGAGTTAAAGAGTGATTTTTGTGGGTGGTTATGTGAAGAAAAGATTAAAAATATGTGAGTTAGAGCTGATAAACAGACCTGAAACAAGGCCCACTTCGGGAATTAACTAGTACTGTTTGGCACATTGAAAAATTGTGATTTTTGGTTGTGATAGCCTGATGATTTAGCTTTCAATAGGCTCTAGAATTGCTCAATTTCGAGTTGTGTGGACAAAGTTATGACCAATTTATTGAAGACTGCGCAGAATGCATCAAAACTGGGAGCATATTTAAACAGGAAACTTTACGAAAAACCTGGTATTGATTGAGGCATTGAAAAATTGTGATTTTGGGCGTGTGGATATATCAATGAGATTCTTTCAAATGCCTTTTGAATCGCCTTAATCTGAGTTCTGTGGAAAAAGTTATCGTCGTTTGGCTACAGCTGCGCAGATTGGACTGAAATTGTGCACGTTTGTGTTCTACCCTAATTTTAGGGACCTTACTGTGGGAATCATACTTGGTGTCCTGAATGAAAGGTTTACTGGACATGCTTTTCATATTAGGGTTTTATATCTCGATTCGAGATCGGGAGTGAAATATATGGATTTTCTAAAGTAGACCATCAAATGGTATTATATGAAGAAAGAAATCAGTATTTAATGGATCAAACTTAGGCTATTTGAGTCTTTATGAACATCACAATGCCCTTCATGGCATTAAACCTTTTATTATCCATTTCAAAAGTAGTAAACTTTCCATTATCCATTTCAGAAACATCAGAAAACTCATATTTCATTTATTTCAGTTAAAATCTTTTCATTATCAGCTCAATCATTCCAATGTGATTTATTTGTCTCAGTTTGTTGTATTTCAAGTTCAATAACCCTAATTGATTTACTTTTTTCAAATCATTTTGTTGTAACTTATCTTGTATTGAATAATTGGAATTATGGAAGCTTTTTAATTAATCGATTTCCATTAAAGTTATAAATTCCGAGAGTAAATGTTGTTTACTAACTGCATTTACCTATAATTACATTTCTTTAGCAGAATCGGGCTTAGTCTATCATTTTCCATTGTGCATATGTATTATCAAGTGAAATATCACTTTAAAGACTTCAGGTACGTCCGTTACTTATATCTTCAGAAAGCAGATCATGTTTATCAAGTTGAAACTCTTAATGAGTTTATCAATGAATCAGTTTATACAGTGATTTGCCATTTAACTTATGACCCCATCAGTTATCATCTATAGGGCATCAGCCTTTCATTTACCCACGTGGCTTCAGCCCAGGTCCCTCGATCAGCTTAGTAGGTGTACACTTCTCCATAGATCGTAACAGTATCAAGGGTTTTACTATCAGATAATAACTAGCAATGCAGTTTTACATTAATCTCATTCATTGTTTTAACTCAAAATGAATTGCAAAGCGGGCCCAACCAGTGTTTCAATGATCATTTAACTATAAAGGAATGCATGTATTGAGCTTCGGCTCACAATTCGAAATATTTTTCATGTTTTATTTTTGGCAAATGCTTAGAGAATCATCTTCATGCTAGTAAACCGGCGGAAGAGAGTAAGTTAAGCAAGGGAATCTGGATGGATCAATACTGATATAGTGTATGCATATTTTTAGAGCAGTACATTGAAATCTTCAGTGGATGGAGATGCAGATTACATGATGAATTGTTTTTACTATAGTGTAAAAACCTAATGTTGGTTAACAGTTGATTATATATCGATTGATCAGGTGTGTATGTGTATGATTAGAGCTATGCTTAACTGTGTTGTTTCTAGTACTCATGTTTCAAGCCTTGTTGTTTTGGGCGGCAGCAATGCCCCTATCATTGGGTTGTCTAGATTATAATTCAGGGGTTTATTAAGGAAAATACAAGCAGTGAATCATGTTTAATTTGGGGGCGTTACAGATTTGATATCAGAACCAGGTTGAGATTTTTTTTTGGGATATAGAGTATGGAGTTAAGATATTAAGAAAGTTGGTTAGTGAGGAATGAGGACTATTATGATATCTTTGGAGATTTGTGATGCTGGTAATGTCTACTTATCTCACACATATTCTACTCGTATATTCTCCTTGTCAGATGGATCCATACAATGTGTATATAGTTTGATTTTGAGCATAAGATTCGAGGGTGATTTTGAACAACAAGTTCAAGGTGTTCCAATGCATTTAGGTCTGTATGGCCACATGAGCCACCCATCTGAATGGTGTATCATCCTTTTAGCTAGAATTGTTTATTTTTGGGATGTAAACCCTTGTACTCCGGGTGTGTAGCTCGTAGAGCTGTGGTCTCCGGTGTGTAGCCGTTGAGCTTGATTTAATATCCTTTTATACTTCTATTCAATACAGGGGATGTGATGTAAGGCTTTAAGCCTGGAAAATGGCCAGTTTGTAGGTGAAATTCTATCCATTTCGCCCCAAAAATTTCAGAATCACTAACACTCGTAGCCTTAGTGTTGGGGGTTGTTACAAATGTATCCTATGAAAGGCCCTTGACTCATTTTGAGGTTAAATGCATAGGAAAAACCAAGTATGGGCAGAATATACAAGTTTAATCAACTTGATAGTTTTGATCATTGCACAAGGACCGACTTTGAAGTAACTTTTGTCCATGATCAACATGACTTACGTAAGGGTTTCTTATCCTGAATTTAAGGTTAGGGAGATATCCTTCATATGAAATAAGCTTCAAGTGGATTGGAGGTGATTTGGTTAGTCAAAACTGCTGGACAAGTCAAAGTCTGCAAATTGCGCAGAATCCTAATGCACAAGGTCTGGGTTTAGTCCACTTGCAGCCTATATATTCTCTTAGATATAGATGTCTTAGTTAGTTTATGTCAAAGTACAAAAAGTAAGCTTTCCAATGACCTATATTGAAGCACATTTGGAGACTAGTGGTTAATGAAATTTAGCCTAGAAGTCTGATGGTACAGACTACTCAGGTCGGTGGATACATACAACTTTCAGCTTATATTTCCTCATATTATGGGTGTCATTTTGTGCGTTTCTTGGGTCCATGTGACAATTACTTCAATATGCTTCATCGATAGCAGATATTTTCTTCTGTAACTCAAGAATTTCATCTAAGTGAGCCATATGGGTTTCTGGATGTAGTATCCCCTAAATTATAGGATTTTGAAGAGACTTGTTCTATGGCATATAAGTTTGAAACCATTGACTACTGAGGATTCCATACAAGAGAAACTAAGGACACATTAGAGAGATATTTTGCTTCAATCCATTGCAATTCAAGACTTGCTTAAATTGCCCAAACTCATGCAAGCAGTCCATTGACAGCACCTCCATTTGTGAAGTAAACATTGCTCTAGGAAATATTTCATTGCACCTTCTAGTAATATACCATCTACCATTGTCCTTGTTAGATTATCAACTGTTGGATACTCCTCACTTTGACCAGGGGCTTCATCTTTTTGTCTTCATGGCATCTCCCCATCAGGTTGCATTATTATTCACTCTCATATTACATCTTCATCAGTTCTGGTCACCTTTTCCTATTTTTAAGAGCCCAACTGCTGCTAGTAGCTGGTTTATGATTGGAATGTACCCGTCTCAGTAGATGATAATTTTATAGTACGCCTGAACAGAAGGTAGATCTTAATTACACTTTGTATAGGGGTTGATTGTTGTCTAACTTCTGGAATCCATTGCTAAGGAAAATGCGATGTGTCTACCCTTTCTGGCTGATTCAACCTCAGTTTTCTATTGAAGGCCACTTTCATAAAGCTTAAGTTGGACAATCAAAATCATTGTCATGCATTTGGACTACGTCAGAGCGAAAATTTGATGGGTTACTGCCCCTTAGAAAAATGTCTTCAGCTGATTCATACTAAAGGACTCTAGAGTGGAAAGTATGACCCAGTGGAACCTTAAGAATGGATTCGAGGAGTGGAGAAAGTTTTCACCGTAATAGAGGTTCCAGGAGATAAAAGGGTGAACATTTATCTAACTGGTGAAACCAATATTTGGTGGAACACTGTTAAGAATAGGCTCTTCGGGTTTGGTTTCACTTGGAGCAGATTTATGGAAGAATGAACCATAACACACCTGAGTGCCGAGTGGGAACTAATGAGTGTATGTGGTGCGTTAGCCCAGAGCACCTCATTGCTGCCTGTTCCCAAAGACTAAAGGCTGTAGGAAGGACTCTCACCTTCAAGGCCTGCAGCTGCAGGAAGGGCCTATGTGTTAAGCAAGAAGGAAGCTACCACCTCTAGTACGGTAGCTACTGGAACTCTCTTTTAATTTCAAAGCTATTTTGTGTATTATTTGATTCAGTTGCTGGTCATTCATTTATATCCACTCAATCTGCCGTACAACTGAACCTTGAGAATAAGGAGGTATAAACCAATTATGGACTCAAGTTACCCAATGACTCTAAAGTTGAGTGTTCTATCTCTCATAAACTTGTTTCAATTATTATTGGTGGGATGGTATTCCCTGGAGTTCATATTCAATTTGGCTCGTCAGACGTTGATGCCATGTTGAAAATGAACTAGTCGCATACTTATGGGGTCAAGATGGATTGTGATGACCCTAAGGTTATTTCAACAGATGAACAGGGGAGAGAACTATGTTTCATGATCACAGAGAGGAAAAACCTTGTCCTTTAAATTCTGTTATGGAAATAAGTGGGCTCTTATGTCAAGGATATGTTGTGTATTGGTGTTATGCTATTAACATTCATCCTAAGGAAGAAAAAGCAGAAGATATCCCTATAGTTTGCGCATTTATAGATGTTTTCCTGAAGAATTTCCAGGAGCGCTCCGCAAAGAGAAATTGATTATGAGATTGAATTAATCCCTTATGCTCAACCTATCTCCAATGCCCCATATCGTATAGCTCCAACAGAGCTTAGAAAACCGAAGATTCAGTTAGATGAGCCATTACAGAAAGTATTTATCAGACCATCCAAATGTTCCTCAATGGGATGCCCAGTTCTATTTGTAAAGAAAAAGAATGGAACCTTGAGGTTATGTATTAATTTCAGGGAGCAGAACAAGATCACCATCAAAAATAAATACCCATCGCCCCTAGTAGATGACTTGTGTGATCAACTGTAGGGAACATGAGTCTTATCTAAGATTGATTTGAGGTCAGGGTACGATCAACTTAGGATTATACCTGAAGACATTACCAAAACCACACTATGGACCATGTTTGGGTCATGATAAATTCACTATGACGCCTTTTGGCCGAATCGATGGCCCCGCAGCCTTTACGGATCTTATAAATAGAGTTTCAGACCATATCTAGACAAGTTGTGATGGTGTTTATAAAAGATATGTTGAAATACCCCAGAGATAAAGATGTGCATATTGTTCATTTGAGGACACTATTATAGACATTGAAGGAATATCAATTATATCGCAAATACAAGAAGCATGAGCATTGTTAGAAGTAATGGTATTTTTGGAACATATGGTTTCAAAGGAAGAGATTAAGGTTGATTTGCAAAAGGTGAAAGCAGTTACCAAGTGGTCAAGACCCACCAATGCACTGAGATTAGAAACCGTTTGAGTTTAGTAGGGAATTATCAAGTTCAGGAAGGATTTGACAAATATTATTCTTCCTGACCAATTTGTTGAAGAAAGCTATAAAGTTAGCAAGAAGTTAAACTAGTGGCTTACGCCTCCCAACAACTCAACCCTTATGAGAAGGATTACCTACCCATGATATGGAGTTAGCAGCTGTAGTTTTTGAAGTGATCATCAAAGCTTGAAGTACGTCTTCTCTCAAAAGAAGCTCAGTCGGCATGAATCATCAGTTGTGGCATATCCAATCTCAACCAAGAAAGAAAAATATTGTTGCAGATGCCCTGAATAGGAAGGTATAACATACCTTGAACACTGTAGTAACTACTCAACTGAATCTCTTGAGAGAACTTGAGGACTTGAACATTCAATTAGTGTCGCACAGGAAGGTGAATGTTCAAATGCCGACATTTACCTTACAGTCCTCCCTAATGGAGGAAATTAAAGTGAATCAGGATGATGATCATGAGCTCCAAAGAATATAGTAAAACCTTGAGAAAGGGATTCAATTTCAATGGACTTTGTCATGGGATTCCCTTAGATATAGTGTGTGATCGCGATCAGAGATTTCAAGCCTATTATGGCAAACACTTCAAAGAGCCTTGAGAACTAGATTGAACTTTTACAGTTCTTATCATCCTGCAACAGATGGGCAACCATCTAAAAATATCAATGGATAAACTCTTCTAAGTTGGAGCTTGTAGTGCTTCACGACCTACGACCAACATTTGCATTTGAAGAAAGTATGGAACTCCTAGCAGTCAATGTGATGATAGTACTAGGAGAGAATCCTTCATTAAATATCAGGACAAAATGACGGCAGACATTGACAACAAATCATCTTATGGGTTATGAAGATCTTCTCCATCATTTAATAAGGTGACATATGTTAGAAAATTCCTAAAAATATCCTATTGAAAGCGACAGAAACGTTATGTTGATAAAAGAAGGAGATTCCTGAACTTTCATATATATAACAAGGTTTTTTAGAAAGTTTCATCAATTAAGGGTGTAAGAAAGTTTCACCATATCAGTTCATTAAAAGGTTGAATTCCATAACTTGTCCACCAGATCTGCCCATGTCACTCAAACACGTGCATAACGTGTTCCTTACCTCACAATTCAGCCGATAAATTTCAGTTTCTGATCATGCTCTCATAATCAAATCTATTACAGTCATTGGGGGTCTTGTGTTTTCAAGAGCATCCAGTTCAGATGTTATATCACAGGATTAAGCAGTTAAGCATTAAGCAGATATCTTTAACCAAATTACTTTGGGCTAGTGGTACCTCCTCTGAAGCTACTTGACAAACTGGGAAGCAAGTGAAAGCCAAGTACCCATACTTATTTGAAATAACCTTGCATGTTTTGACAAAGTTCATAAGTTTCGAGGACGAAACTCTTTAAGGGGGGAAGGCTGTAAGCGCCCGACGTTAAATCATGTTTATTTATCTAATTAAACCATGTTATTAATTTTTCACATTTATTTATCTCATTTAATCATCCCTGCTAGGAAAATCCATTTTGGGCCCCACTTCGCAGTCCAAGTTCCATTTACTGTAAGAATTTCGGACGAATCGATAGTAGGCCCCGATAAATATGATTAAGCAATAAATTATTTTTCACAAGGTCACCAAAAAAAAATTTAAGTTTTAACCATGCAAAAACTTGAGCCCAAATTCGTTTAAGTTTGGCCCAATCTATTTAGGCCCGACTTGCGGCTCGCTTTATTTTGGGCTCAAATTTTGGCCCAAAAAGTTTAGTTTATTTAAATTAAGTTAATCACTATCATTTACACCTAATTATAATGAGTAAAAGATATGTTTTTGAGGCCAAAAAATTTCAGCCAAGTGATTGAGATCAATTTTCAACCAAGTAATCAAGCTCTCCTTTCTCTCTCTTCACCTCTCTCTTTCTCTCAACCTCCATCGCAGCCACCACCAGCCCCCCAGCTGCTGTTCCGGCATGCTGCCACCACACCCAGCCACCAACCACCGGTTAGCCACCAGCAGCAACTCTCACAAGCATCAAACACCACCTCCATCCTCTTGTATTCAAGCTCATGTGAGGTAAATCCTAGTCTAATCAAGTTTAATTTTGGATTTTTATGTTGGATTGGTTATAGATCATGTTATCTTGATCTAATCAAGTGTTTTTTTAATGTTTTGCTTGTTGTTAATGCTTGAAGGCAAGTAATGTTTGAAGTTGTTCATGATCATGCAAGTTTACGTTGTGATGATGGATTTTGATGGTTTTAAATAAGATTTTGTGATCTTTGGTGTTGGTAATGAATATCAAGATGCTTATGCTGATTTAGATGAGTTAAAGAGTGATTTCAGTGGATAGCTATGTGAAGAAAAGATTAAAAATATGTGAGTCAGAGCTGATAAACGGACCTGAAACAAGGGCCACTTCGGGAACTAACTAGTACTGTTTGGCACATCGAAAAATTGTGATTTTTGGTAGTGATAGCCGGATGATTTAGCTTTCAATAGACTCTAGAATTGCTCAATTTTGAGTTGTGTGGACAAAGTTATGACCAATTTATTGAAGACGGCGCAGAATGCATCAAAACTGGGAGCATATTTGAATAGGAGAATTTACGAAAAACCTGGCATTGATTGGGGCATTGAAAAATTGTGATTTTGGGTGTGTGGATATATCAATGAGATTCTTTCAAATGCCTTTTGAATCGCCCTAATCCGAGTTCTGTGGAAAAAGTTATCGTCGTTTGGCTACGACTGCGCAGATTGGACTTAAATTGTGCACATTTGTGTTCTACCCTAATTTTAGGGACCTTACTGTGGGAATCATACTTGGTGTCCTGAATGAAAGGTTTAGTGGACATGCTTTTCATATTATTGTTTCATATCTCGATTCGAGATCGGGAGTGAAATATATGGATTTTCTAAAGTAGACCATCAAATGGTATTATATAAAGAAAGAAATCAGTATTTAATGGATCAAACTTAGGTTATTTGAGTCTTTATGAACCTCACAACGCCCTTCATGGCATTAAACCTTCTATTATCCATTTCAAAAGCATTACACTTTTTATTATCCATTTCAGAAACATCAGAAAACTCATATTTCATTTATTTCAGTTAAAATCTTTTCATTATCAGCTCAATCATTCCAATGTGATTTATTTTGTCTCAGTTTGTTGTATTTCAAGTTCAATAACCCTAATTGATTTACTTTTTTCAAATCATTTTATTTTAACTTATCTTATATTGAATTATTGGAATTGTGGAAGCTTTTTAATTAATCAATTTCCATTAAAGTTATAAATTCTGAGAGTAAATGTTGTTTACTAACTGCATTTACCTATAATTACATTTCTTTAGCAGAATCGGGCTTAGTCTATCATTTTCCATTGTGCATATGTATTATCAAGTGAAATATCACTTTAAAAACTTCAGGTACGTCCGTTACTTGTATCTTCAGAAAGCAGATCATGTTTATCAAGTTGAAACTCTTGATGAGTTTATCAATGAATCAGTTTATACAGTGATTTGCCATTTAACTTATGACCTCGTCAGTTATCATCGATAAGGCGTCAGCCCTTCATTTACACACGTGGCTTCAGGCCAGGTCCCCCGATCAGCTTAGCAGGTGCACACTTCTCCATTGATCGTTACAGTATCAACGGTTTTACTATCAGATAATAACTAGCAATGCAGTTTTACATTAATCTCATCCACTGTTTTAACTCAAAATGAATTGCAAAGCGGGCCCAACCAGTGTTTCAATGATCATTTAACTATAAAGGAATGCATGTATTGAGCTTCGGCTCACAATCTGAAATGTTTTTCATGTTTTGTTTTAGGCAAATGCTTAGAGAATCATCATCATGCTGGTAAACCAGCGGAAGAGAATAAGTTAAGCAAGGGAATCTGGATGGATCAACACTGATACAGTGTTTGCATATTTTTAGAGTTGTGCATTGAAATCTTCAGTGGATGGAGATGCAGATTACATGATGAATTGTTTTTACTATAGTGCAAAAACCTAATGTTGGTTAACCGTTGATTATATATGGATTGATCAGGTGTGTATGTGTATGATTGAAGCTATGCTTAACTGTGTTGTTTCTAGCACTCATGTTTCAAGCCTTTTCATTTTGGGCGGCAGTAATGCCCCTATCATTGGGTTGTCTAGATTATAATTCAGGGTTTATTAAGGAAAATACAAGCAGTGAATTATGTTTAATTTGGGGGCGTTACTGATTTGATATCAGAATCAGGTTGAGATTTTTTTTTGGGATGTAGAGTATGGAGTTAAGATATTAAGAACGTTGGTTAGTGAGGAATAAGGACTATTATGATATCCTTGGAGATTTGTGACACTGGTAATGTCTACTTATCTCACACATATTCTACTCGTATATTCTCCTTGTCAGATGGATCCATACAATGTGTATATAGTTTGATTTTGAGCATAAGATTCGAGGGTGATTTTGAACAACAAGTTAAAGGTGTTCCAATGTATTTTGGTCTGTATGGCCATATGAGCCACCCATCTGAATGGTGTATCATCCTTTTTGCTAGAATTGTTTATTTTTGGGATGTAAACCCTTGTACTCCGGGCGTGTAGCCTGTAGAGTTGTGGTCTCTGGTGTGTAGCCGTTGAGCTTGATTTAATACCTTTTATACTTCTATTCAATGCAGGGGATGTGATGTAAGGCTTTAAGCCTGAAAAATGGCCAGTTTGTAGGTGAAATTCTATCCGTTTCGCCCCAAAAATTTCAGAATCACTAACACTGATAGCCTTAGTGTTGGGGGTTGTTACAAATGTATCCTATGAAAGGCCCTTGACTCATTTTGAGGTTAAATGCATAGGAAAAACCAAGTAAGGGCAGAATATACAAGTTTAATCAACTTGATAGTTTTGATCATTGCACAAGGACCGACTTTGAAGTAACTTTTGTCCATGATCAACATGACTTACGTAAGGGTTTCTTATCCTGAATTTAAGGTTAGGGAGATATCCTTCATATGAAATGAGTTTCAAGTGGATTGGAGGCGATTTGGTTAGTCAAAACTGCTGGACAAGTCAAAGTCTGCAAATTGCGCAGAATCCTAATGCACAGGGTATGGGATTAGTCCACTTGCAGCCTATATATTCTATCAGATATAGATGTCTTAGTTAGTTTATGTCAAAGTACAAAAAGTAAGCTTTCCAATGACTCATATTGAAGCACATTTGGAGACTAGTGGTTAATGAAATTTAGCCTAGAAGTTTGATGTTACAGACTGTTCAAGTCGATGGATACATGCAACTTTCAGCTTATATTTCCTCATATTATGGGTGTCATTTTATGCGATTCTTGGGTCCATGTGGCAATTACTTCAATATGCGTTATCGATAGCAGATATTTTCTTCTGTAACTCAAGAATTTCATCTAAGTGAGCTATATGGGTTTCTGGATGTAGTATCCCCTAAATTACAGGATTTTGAAGAGACTTGTGCTATGGTACATAAGTTTGAAACCATTGTCTACCGAGGATTCCATACAAGAGAAACTAAGGACACATTAGAGAGACATTTTGCTTCAATCCATTGCAATTCAAGACTTGCTTAAATTGCCCTAACTCATGCAAGCAGTCCATTAACTCCACCTCCATTTGTGAAGTAGACATTACTCTAGCAAATATTTCACTGCACCTTCTAGTAATATACCATCTACCATTGCCCTTATTGGATTATCAACTATTGGATACTCCTCACTTTGACCAGGGGCTTCATCTTTTTGTCTTCATAGCATCTCCCCATCAGGTTGCATTATCATTCACTCTCATATTACATCTTCATCAGTTCTGGTCACCTTTTCCTATTTTTAAGAGCCCAATTGCTGCTAGTAGCTGGTTTATGATTGGAATGCACTCATGTCAATAGATGATAATTTTATACTACGCCTGAACAGAAGGTAGATCTTAACTACACTTTGTATAGGGGTTGGTTGTTGTCTAACTTGTGGAATCCATTGCTAAGGAAAATGCGATGTGTCTACCCTTTCTGGTTGATTCAACCTCAGTTTTCTATTGAAGATCACGTTCATAAAGCTTAAGTTGGACAATCAAAATCTTTGTCATGCATTTGGACTACGTCAGTGAGAAATTTTGATGGGTTACTGCCCCTTAGAAAAATGTCTTCAGCTGATTCATACTAAAGGACTCTAGAGTGGAAAGTATGACCCAGTGGAACCTTAAGAATGGATTCGAGGAGTGGAGAAAGTTTTCACTACAATAGAGGTTCCAGGAGATAAAAGGGTGAACATTTATCTAACTGGTGAAACCAATATTTGGTGGAACACTATTAAGAATAGGCTCTTAGGGTTTGGTTTCACTTGGAGCTGATTTATGGAAGAATGAACCACAACACACCTGAGTGCCGAGTGGGAACTAATGAGTGTATGTGGTGCGTTAGCCCAGAGCACCTCATTGCTGCCTGTTCCCAAAGACTAAAGGCTGCAGGAAGGACTCTCACCTTCAAGGCCTGCAGCTGCAGGAAGGGCCTATGTGTTAAGCAAGAAGGAAGCTACCACCTCTAGTACGGTAGCTACTGGAACTCTCTTTTAATTTCCAAGCTATTTTGTGTATTATTTGATTCAGTTGCTGGTCATTCATTTATATCCACTCAATCTGCCGTACAACTGAACCATGAGAATAAGGAGGTATAAATCAATTATGGACTCAAGTTACCCAATGACTCTAAAGTTGAGTGTTCTATCTCTCATAAACTTGTTTCAATTATTATTGGTGGGATAGTATTCCCTGGAGTTCATATTCAATTTGACTCGTCAGACGTTGATGTCATGTTGAAAATGAACTAGTCGCATACTTATGGGGTCAAGATGGATTGTGATGACCCTAAGGTTATTTCAACAGATGAACAAGGGAGAGAACTATGTTTCATGACTACAGAGAGGAAAAACCTTGTCCTTTAAATTCTGTTATGGAAATAAGTGGGCTCTTATGTCAAGGATATGTTGTATATTGGTGTTATGCTATTAACATTCATCCTAAGGAAGAAAAAGCAGAAGATATCCCTATAGTTTGCGCATTTATAGATGTTTTCCTGAAGAATTTCCAGGAGCGCTCCGCAAAGAGAAATTGATTATGAGATTGAATTAATCCCTTATGCTCAACCTCTCTCCAATGCCCCTTATCGTGTAGCTCCAACAGAGCTTAGAAAACTGAAGATCCAGTTAGATGAGCCATTACAGAAAGTATTTGTCAAACCATCCAAATGTTCCTCAATGGGATGCCCAGTTCTGTTTGTAAAGAAAAAGAATGGAACCTTGAGGTTATGTATTGATTTCAGGGAGCAGAACAAGATCACCATCAAAAATAAATACCCACCGCCCCCAATAGATGACTTGTGTGATCAACTGCAGGGAATGTGAGTCTTATCTAAGATTGATTTAAGGTCAGGGTACCATCAACTTAGGATTATACCTGAAGGCATTACCAAAACCACACTACGAACCATGTTTGGGTCATGATAAATTCACTATGTTGCCTTTTGGCCTAATCAATGGCCCCGCAGCCTTTACGGATCCTATAAATAGAGTTTCAGACCATATCTTGACAAGTTGTGGTGGTGTTTATAAAAGATATGTTGAAATACCCCTAAGATAAAGATGTGCATATTGTTCATTTAAGGACACTGTTATAGACCTTGAAGGAATATAAATTACATCGCAGATACAAGAAGCATGAGCATTGTTAGAAGTAATGGTATTTTTGGAACATATGGTTTCAAAGGAAGAGATTAAGGTTGATTTGCAAAAGGTGAAAGCAGTTACCAAGTGGTCAAGACCCACCAATGCACTGAGATTAGAAACCGTTTGAGTTTAGCAGGGAATTATCGAGTTCAGGAAGGATTTGACAAATATTATTCTTCCTGACCAATTTGTTGAAGAAAGCTATAAAGTTAGCAAGAAGTTAAACTAGTGGCTTATGCCTCCCAACAACTCAATCCTTATGAGAAGGATTACCTACCCATGATATGGAGTTAGCAGCTGTAGTTTTTGAAGTGAAAATTTGGAGACATTACTTATATAGAGTACCATGCAAAATCAATACTGATCATCAAAGCTTGAAGTACGTCTTCTCTCAAAAGAAGCTCAGTCTGCATGAATCATCAGTTTTGGCAGATCCAACCTCAATCGAGAAAGAGAAATATTGTTGCAGATGCCCTGAATAGGAAGGCATAACATACCTTGAACACTGTAATAACTACACGACTGAATCTCTTAAGAGAACTTGAGGACTTGAACATTTAATTAGTGTCGCACAGGAAGGTGAATGTTCAAATGCCGACACTTACCTTGCAGTCCTCCCTAATGGAGGAAATTAGAGTGAATCAGGATAATGATCCTGAGCTCCAGAGAATAAAGTAAAACCTTGAGAAAGGGATTCAATTTCAATGGACTTTATCATGGGATTCCCTCAGATATAGTGTACGACCGCGATCAGAGATTTCAAGCCTGTTATGGCAAACACTTCAAAGAGCCTTTAGAACTAGATTGAACTTTCACAGTTCTTATTATCCGACAATAGATAGGCAAGCATCTAAAAATATCAATGGATCAACTCTTCTAAGTTGGAGCCTGTAGTGCTTCACGACCTACGACCAACATTTGCATTTGAAGAAAGTATGGAACTCCCAGCAGTCAACGTGGTGATAGCACTAGCAGAGAATCCTTTATTAAATATCAGGACAAAATGACGGTAGACATTGACAACAAATCATCTTATGGGTTATGAAGATCTTCTCCAGCATTTAATAAGGTGACACATGTTAGAAGACTCCTAAAAATATCCTATTGAAAGCGACAGAAACGTTATGTTGATAAAAGAAGGAGATTCCTGAACTTTCATATATATAACAAGGTTTTTTAGAAAGTTTCATCAATTAAGGGTGTAAGAAAGTTTCACCATATCAGTTCATTGAAAGGTCGAATTCCATAACTTGTCTACCAGATCTGCCTATATAACTCAAACACATGCATAACATGTTCCTTACCTCACAATTCAGCCGATACATTTTGGATCCTGACCATGCTGTCATAATCAAATCTATTGCAGTCATTGGGGGTCTTGCGTTTTCAAGAGCATCCAGTTCAGATGTTATATCACAGGATTAAGCAGCTAAGCATTAAGCAGATATCTTTAACCCAATTACTTTGGACAAATGATACCTCCTCAGAAGCTGCTTGACAAACTGGGAAGCAAGTGATAGCCAAGTACCCATAGTTATTTGAAATAACCTTGCATGTTTTGACAAAGTTCATAAGTTTCGAGGATGAAACTCTTTAAGGGGGGAAGGCTATAAGAGCCCGACCCTAAATCATGTTTATTTATCTAATTAAGCCATATTATTAATTTTTCACATTTATTTATCTCATTTAATGGTCCCTGCTAGGAAAATTCATTTCGGGCCCCACTTTGCAATTCAAGTTTCATTTGCTGTAAGAATTTCGGACGAATCGATAGTAGGCCCCGATAAATGTGATTAAGCAATAAATTATTTTTCACAAGGTCACCAAAAAAAAATTTAAGTTTTAACCATGCAAAAACTTGAGCCCAAATTCGTTTATGTTTGGCCCAATCTCTTTATCCTCGACTTGCGGCTCGATTTATTTTGGGCTCAAAATTTGGCCCAAAAAGTTTAATTTATTTAAATTAAGTTAATCACTATCATTTACACCTAATTATAATTAGCAAAAGATATTTTTGGAGGCCTAAAAATTTCAGCCAAGTGATTGAGATCAATTTGCAACCAAGTAATCAAGCTCTCCTTTCTCTCTCTTTACCTCTCTCTTTCTCTTAACCTCCATCGCAGCCACCACCAGCCCCCCAGCTGCTGTTCCGGCCTGCTGCCGCCACTCCCAGCCACCAACCATCAGTCAGCCACCACCCCAACCACCAGCAGCAACTCTCACAAACATCAAACACCACCTCCTATCCTCTTGTATTCAAGCTCAAGTGAGGTAAATCCTAGTCTAATCAAGTTTAATTTTGGATTTTTATGTTGGATTGGTTATAGATCATGTTATCTTGATCTAATCAAGTGTTTTTTTAATGTTTTGCTTGTTGTTAATGCTTGAAGGCAATTAATGTTTGAAGTTGTTCATGATCATGCAAGTTTACATTGTGATGATGGATTTTGATGGTTTTAAATAAGATTTTGTGATCTTTGGTGTTGGTAATGAATATCAAGATGTTTATGTTGATTTAGATGAGTTAAAGAGTGATTTCAGTGGGTGGTTATGTGAAGAAAAGATTAAAAATATGTGAGTTAGAGCTGATAAATAGACCTAAAACAAGGGCCACTTCAGGAATTAACTAGTACTGTTTGGCACATCGAAAAATTGTGATTTTTGGTAGTGATAGCCTGATGATTCAGCTTTCAATAGACTCTAGAATTGCTCAATTTTGAGTTGTGTGGACAAAGTTATGACCAATTTATTGAAGACTGCGCAGAATGCATCAAAACTGGGAGCATATTTGAATAGGAGACTTTACGAAATACCTGGTATTGATTGGGACATTAAAAATTTGAGAGTTTTGGTGTGCAGATATATCAATGAGATTCTTTCAAATGCCTTTTGAATCGCCTTAATCCGAGTTCTGTGGAAAAAGTTATCGTCGTTTTGGTACGACCGCGCAGATTGGACTGAAATTGTGCACGTTTGTGTTTTACCCTAATTTTAGGAACCTTACTGTGGGAATCATACTTGGTGTCCTGAATGAAAGTTTTAGTGGACATGCTTTTCATATTAGGGTTTTATATCCCGATTCGAGATTGGGAGTGAAATATATGGATTTTCTAAAGTAGACCATCAAATGGTATTATATGAAGAAAGAAATCAGTATTTAACGGATCAAACTTAGGTTATTTGAGTCTTTATGAACCTCACAACATCCTTCATGGCATTAAACCTTCTATTATCCATTTCAAAAGCATTACACTTTCCATTATCCACTTCAGAAACATCAGAAAACCTATATTTCATTTATTTCAGTTAAAATCTTTTCATTATCAGCTCAATCATTCCAATGTGATCTATTTTGCCTCAATTTGTTGTATTTCAAGTTCAATAACCCTAATTGACTTACCTTTTTGAAATCATTTTGTTGTAACTTATCTTATATTGAATTATTGGAATTGTGGAAGCTTTTTAATTAATCAATTTCCATTAAAGTTATAAATTCCGAGAGTAAATGTTGTTTACTAACTGCATTTACCAATAATTACATTTCTTTAGCAGAATCGGGGCCTAGTCTATCATTTTCCATTGTGCATATGTATTATCAAGTGAAATATCATTTTAAAGAATTCAGGTACGTCCATTGCTTGTATCTTCACAAAGCAGGTCATGTTTATTAAGTTGAAACTCTTGATGAGCTTATCAATGAATCAGTTTATACAGTGATTTTCCATTTAACTTATGACCCCGTCAGTTATCATCTATAGGGCGTCAGCCCTTCATTTACCCGCGTGGCTTCAGGCTAGGTCCCCCGATCAGTTTAACAGGTGCACACCTCTCCATAGATCGTAACAGTATCAAGGGGTTCACTATCAGATAATAACTAGCAATGCAGTTTTACATTAATCTCATTCGCTGTTTTAACTTAAAATGAATTGCAAAGCGGGCCCAACCAGTGTTTCAATGATCATTTAACTATAAAGGAATGCATGTATTGAGTTTTGGCTCACAATTCAAAATGTTTTTCCTGTTTTGTTTTAAGCAAATGCTCAGAGAATCATCTTCATGCTAGTAAACCAGCGGAAGAGAATAAGTTAAGCAAGGAAATCTGGATGGATCAACACTGATACAGTGTATGCATATTTTTAGAGCTGTACATTGAAATCTTTAGTGGATGGAGATGCAGATTACATGGTGAATTGTTTTTACTATAGTGTAAAAACCTTATGTTGGTTAACAGTTGATTATATACAGATTGATCAGGTGTGTATGTGTATGATTGAAGTGATGCTTAACTATGTTGTTTCTAGCACTCATGTTTCAAGCCTTGTTCTTTTAGGCGGCGGTAATGCCCCTATCATTGGGTTGTCTAGATTATAATTCAGGGGTTTATTAAGGAAAATACAAGCAGTGAATTATGTTTAATTTGGAGGCGTCACAGATTTGATATCAGAACCAGGTTGAGATTTTTTTTTGGGATATAGAGTATGGAGTTAAGTTACTAAGAAAGTTGGTTAGTGAGAAATGAGGACTATTATGATATCCTTGGAGATTTGTGACACTGGTAATGTCTGCTTATCTCACACATATTCTACTCATATATTCTCCTTGTCAGATGGATCCATACAATATGTATATAGTTTGATTTTGAGCATCAGATTCGAGGGCGATTTTGAACAACAAGTTAAAGGTGTTCCAATGCATTTAGGTCTGTATGGCCATATGAGCCACCCATCTGAATGGTGCATCATCCTTTTAGCTGGCATTGTTTATTTTTGGGATGTAAACCCTTGTACTCTGGGTGTGTAGCCCGTAGAGTTGTGGTCTCCGGTATGAAGCTGTTGAGCTTGATTTGATATCCTTTTATACTTCTGTTCAATACAGGGGTTGTGATATAAGGCTTTAAGCCTAGAAAATGGCCAGTTTGTAGGCAAAAGTCTATCCGTTTCGCCCCAAAAATTTCAGAATCACTAACACTCGTAGCCCTAGGGTTGGGGGTTGTTACAGATGTATCCTATGAAAGGCCCTTGACTCATTTTGAGGTTAAATGCATAGGAAAAACCAAGTATGGGCAGAATATGCAAGTTTAATCAACTTGATAGTTTTGATCATTACACCAGGACCGACTTTGAAGTAACTTTTGTCCATGATCAATATGACTTACGAAAGGATTTCCTATCCGGAATTTAAGGTTAGGGAGATATCTTTCATATGAAATAAGTTTCAAGTGGATTGGAGGTGATTTCGTTAGTCAAAACTGCTGGACAAGTCAAAGTCTGCTAATTACGCAGAATCCTAACACACAAGGTTTGGGTTTAGTCCACTTGCAGCCTATATATTCTATAAGATATAGGTGTTTAAGTTAGTTTATATCAAAGTACAAAAAGTAAGCTTTCTAATGACCCATATTGAAGCATATTTGGAGACCAGTGGTTAATGAAATTTAGCCTAGAAGTCTGATGGTACAGACTGTTCAAGTCGGTGGATACATACAACTTTCAGCTTATATTTCCTCATATTATGGGTGTCATTTTGTGCGTTTCTTGGGTCCATGTGTCAATTACTTCAATATGCTTCATCGATAGTGGATATTTTCTTCTGTAACTCAAGAATTTCATCTAAGTGAGATATATGGGTTGCTGGATGTAGTATCCCCTAAACTATAGGATTTTGAAGGGACTTGTTCTATGGCACATAAGTTTGAAACCATTGACTACCAAGGATTCCATACAAGAGAAACTAAGGACACATTAGAGAGACATTTTGCTTCAATCCATTGCAATTCAAGACTTGCTTAAATTGCCCAAACTCATGCAAGCAGTCCATTGACTCCACCTCCATTTGTGAAGTAGACATTACTCTAGGAAATATTTCACTGTACCTTCTAGTAATATACCATCTACCATTGTCCTTGTTAGATTATCAACTGTTGGATACCCCTTACTTTGACCAGGGGCTTCATCTTTTTGTCTTTATGGCATCTCCCCATCAAGTTGCATTATCATTCACTCTCATATTACATCTTCATCAGTTCTGGTCACCTTTTCCTATTTTTAAGAGCCAATTACTGCTAGTAGCGGGTTTATGATTGGAATGTACCCATGTCAATACATGATAATTTTATAGCACGCCTGAACAGAAGGTAGATCTTAACCACACTTTGCATAGGGGTTGATTGTTGTCTAACTTGTGAAATCCATTGCTAAGGAAAATGCAATGTGTCTACCCTTTTTGGCTGATCCAACCTCAGTTTTCTATTGAAGATCACTTTTATAAAGCTTAAGTTGGACAATCAAAATCTTTGTCATGCATTTGGACTGCGTCAGCTAGAAATTTTGAAAGGTTACTGCCCCTTGGAAAAATGTCTTCAGCTGATTCATACTAAGGGACTCTAGAGTGGAAAGTATGACCCAGTGGAACCTTAAGAATGGATTCGAGGAGTGGAGAAAGTTTTCATTGCAATAGAGATTCCAGAAGATAAAAGGGTGAACATTTATCTAACTGGTGAAACCAATATTTGGGGGAACACTGTTAAGAATAGGCTCTTAGGGTTTGGTTTCACTTGGAACAGATTTATGGAAGAATAAACCATAACACACCTGAGTGCCGAGTGGGAACTAATGAGTGTATGTGGCGTGTTGGCCCAGAGCACCACATTGCTGCCTGCTCCCAGTGACTAAAGGCTATAGGAAGGACTCTCACCTTCAAGGCCCGTAGCTGTAGGAAGGGCCTATGTGTTAAGCAAGAAGGAAGCTACCACCTCTAGTACGGTAGCTACAGGAACTCTCTTTTAATTTCAAAGCTATTTTGTGTATTATTTGATTCAGTTGCTGGTCATTTATTTATGTCCACTCAATCTGCCATACAACTGAACCTTGAGAATAAGGTGGCCTAAACCAATTATGGATTCAAGTTATCCAATGACTCTAAAGTTGAGTGTTCTATCTCTCATAAACTTGTTTCAATTACTATTGGTGGGATAGCATTCCCTGGAGTTCATATTCAATTTGCCTCGTCAGACGTTGATGTCATATTGAAAATGAACTGGTTGTACACTTATGGGGTCAAGATGGATTGTGATGGCCCTTAGGTTATTTCAACAGATGAACAAGGAAGAGAACTATGTTTCATGGTCACAGAGGGCAAAAACCTTGTCCTTTAAATTCTGTTATGGAAATAAGTGGCCTCGTATGTCAAGGATATGTTGTGTATTGGTGTTATGCTATTAACATTCATCCTAAGGAAGAAAAAGCAGAAGATATCCCTATAGTTTGCGAATTTATAGATGTTTTCCCGAAGAATTACCAGGAGCGCTCCGCAAAGAGAAATTGATTATGAGATTGAATTAATCCCTTATGCTCAACCTATCTCCAATGCCCCATATCGTATAGCTCCAACAGAGCTTAGAAAACTGAAGGTTCTGTTAGATGAGCCATTACAGAAAGTATTTATCAGACCATCCAAATGTTCCTCAATGGGATGCCTAGTTCTGTTTGCAAAGAAAAAGAATGGAACCTTGAAGTTATGTATTAATTTTGGGGAGCGGAACAAGATCACCATCAAAAATAAATACCCATCGCCCCTAGTAAATGACTTGTGTGATCAACTGCAGGGAACATGAGTCTTATCTAAGATTGATTTGAGGTTAGGGTACCATTAACTTAGGATTATACCTGAAGACATTACCAAAACCACACTACGGACCATGTTTGGGTCATGATAAATTCACCATGATGCCTTTTGGCCAAATCAATGGCCCTACAGCCTTTACGGATCTTATAAATAGAGTTTCAGACCATATCTAGACAAGTTGTGGTGGTGTTTATAAAAGACATGTTGAAATACTCCAAAGATAAAGATGTGTATATTGTTCATTTAAGGACACCGTTATAGACCTTGAAGGAATATCAATTGCATCGCAAATACAAGAAGCATGAGTATTGTTAGAAGTAATGGTATTTTTGGAACATTTGGTTTCAAAGGAAGAGATTAAGGTTGATTTGCAAAAGTTGGATGCAGTTACCAAGTGGTCAAGACCCACCAATGCACTGAGATTAGAAACCGTTTGAGTTTAGTAGGGAATTATCGAGTTCAGGAAGGATTTGACAAATATTGTTCTCCCTGACCAATTTGTTGAAGAAAGCTATAAAGTTAGCAAGAAGTTAAACTGGTGGCTTATGCCTCCCAACAACTTAAGCCTTATGAGAAGGTTTACCTGCCCATGATATGGAGTTAGGAGTTGTAGTTTTTACAGTGAAAATTTGGAGACATTACTTACATAGAATACCATGCAAAATCAATACTGATCGTCAAAGTTTGAAGTACATCTTCTCTCAAAAGAAGCTCAGTCTACATGAATTATCAGTTGTGGCAGATCCAATATTGATTAAGAAAGAGAAATATTATGGCAGATGCCCTGAATAGGAAGGCACAACATACCTTGAGCCCTGTAGTAACTACTCAACTGAATCTCTTGAGAGAACTTGAGGACTTAGACATTCAATTAGTGTCACACAGGAAGGTGAATGTTCAAATGCTGACACTTACCTTACAGTCCTCCCTAATGGAGGAAATTAGAGTGAATCAGGATGATGATCCTGAGCTCCAAAGAATAAAGCAAAGCCTTGAGAAAGGGATTCAATTTCAACGGACTTTGTCATGGGATTCCCTCAGATATAGTGTATGATCGAGATCAGAGATTTCAAGCCTGTTATGGCAAACACTTCAAAGAGCCTTTAGAACTAGATTGAACTTTTACAGTTCTTATCATCCTGAAACGGATAGGCAAGCATCTAAAAATATCAATGGATCAACTCTTCTAAGTTGGAGCCTGTAGTGCTTCATGACCTACGACCAACATTTGCATTTGAAGAAAGTATGGAACTCCCAGCAGTCAACGTGGTGATAGCATTAGCAGAGAATCCTTCATTAAATATCAGGACAAAATGACGGCAGATATTGACAACAAATCATCTTATGGGTTATGAAGATCTTCTCCAGCATTGAATAGGGTGACACATGTTAGAAGATTCCTAAAACTATCCCATTAAAAGCGATAGAAACGTTATGTTGATAAAAGAAGGAGATTCCTGAACTTTCATATATATAACATGGTTTTTTAGAAAGTTTCATCAATTAAGGGTGTAAGAAAGTTTCACCATATCAGTTCATTGAAAGGTCGAATTCCGTAACTGGTCTACCAAATCTACCCATATAACTCAAACACGCGCATAACGTGTTCCTCACCTCACAATTCAGCCGATACATTTTAGATCCTGACCATGCTGTCATAATCAAATCTATTCTAGTCATTGGGGGTCTTGTGTTTTCAACAGCATCCAGTTCAGATGTTATATCACAGGATTAAGCAGTTAAGCATTAAGTAGATATCTTTAACCAAATTACTTTGGGCAAATGATACCTCCTCAGAAGCTACATGACAAACTGAGAAGCAAGTGAAAGCCAAGTACCCATACTTATTTGAAATAATCTTGCATCTTTTTGACAAAGTTCATAAGTTTCGAGGACAAAACTCTTTAAGGGGGGAAGGCTGTAAGAGCCCGACCCAAAATCATGTTTATTTATCTAATTAAGCCATGTTATTAATTTTTCACATTTATTTATCTCATTTAATCGTCCCTGTTAGGAAAATTTATTTCAGGCCCCACTTTGCAATTCAAGTTTCATTTACTGTAAGAATTTCGGACGAGTCGATAGTAGGCCCCGATAAATATGATTAAGCAATAAATTATTTTTCACAAGGTCACCAAAAAAAAAATTAAGTTTTAACCATGCAAAAACTTGAGCCCAAATTTGTTTAAGTTTGGCCCAATCTGTTTAGGCCCGACTTGCGGCTCGATTTATTTTGGGCTCAAATTTTGGCCGAAAAAGTTTAGTTTATTTAAATTAAGTTAATCACTATCATTTACACCTAATTATAATTAGTAAAAGATATTTTTGGAGGCCTAAAAATTTCAGCCAAGTGATTGAGATCAATTTGCAACCAAGTAATCAAGCTCTCCTTTGTCTCTCTTTACCTCTCTCTTTCTCTCAACCTCCATCGCACCCACCACCAACCCCCCAGTTGCTGCTCCGGCCTACTGCCGCCGCTCCTAGCCACCAACCGCCGGTCAGCCACCACCCCAACCAGCAGCAGCAACTCTCACAAACATCAAACACCACCTCCATCCTCTTGTATTCAAGCTCAAGTGAGGTAAATCCTAGTCTAGTCAAGTTTAATTTTGGATTTTTATGTTGGATTGATTATAGATCATGTTATCTTGATCTAATCAAGTGTTTGTTTAATGTTTCGGCTGTTGATAATGCTTGAAAGCAAGTAATGTTTGATGGTGTTCATGATCACGCAAGTTTACGTTGTGATGATGGATTTTGATGGTTTTAAATAAGATTTTGTGATCTTTGGTATTGGTAATGAATATCAAGATGTTTATGTTGATTTAGATGAGTCAAAGAGTGATTTTAGTGGGTGGTTATGTGAAGAAAAGATTAAAAATATGTGAGTTAGAGCTGAGAAACAGACCTGAAACAAGGGCCACTTTGGGAATTAACTAGTACTGTTTGGCACATCGAAAAATTGTGATTTTTGGTAGTGATAGCCTGATGATTTAGCTTTCAATAGGCTCTAGAATTGCTCAATTTCGAGTTATGTGGACAAACTCATGACCAATTTATTGAAGACTGCGCAGAATGCATCAAAACTGGGAGCATATTTGAATAGGAGACTTTACGAAATACCTGGTATTGATTGGGACATTAAAAACTTGTGAGTTTTGGTGTGCAGATATATCAATGAGATTCTTTCAAATGCCTTTTGAATCGCCTTAATCCGAGTTCTGTGGAAAAAGTTATCGTCGTTTTGCTACGACTGCGCAGATTGGACTGAAATTGTGCACGTTTGTGTTTTACCCTAATTTTAGGAACCTTACTGTGGGAATCATACTTGGTGTCCTGAATGAAAGTTTTAGTGGACATGCTTTTCATATTAAGGTTTTATATCTCGATTCGAGATTGGGAGTGAAATATATAGATTTTCTAAAGTAGACCACCGAATGGTATTATATGAAGAAAGAAATCAGTATTCAACGGATCAAACTTAGGTTATTTGAGTCTTTATGAACCTCACAACACCCTTTATGGCGTTAAACGTTCTATTATCCATTTCAAAAGCATTGCACTTTCCATTATCCACTTCAGAAACATCATAAAACCCATATTTCATTTATTTCAGTTAAAATCTTTTCATTATCAGCTCAATCATTCCAATGTGATCTATTTTGCCTCAATTTGTTGTATGTCAAGTTGAATAACCCTAATTGACTTACTTTTTTGAAATCATTTTGTTGTAACTTATCTTATATTGAATTATTGGAATTGTGGAAGCTTTTTAATTAATCAATTTCCATTAAAGTTATAAATTCCGAGAGTAAATGTTGTTTACTAACTGCATTTACCTATAATTACATTTCTTTAGCAGAATCGGGGCCTAGTCTATCATTTTCCATTGTGCATATGTATTATCAAGTGAAATATCATTTTAAAGAATTCAGGTACGTCCATTGCTTGTATCCCCACAAAGCAGATCATGTTTATCAAGTTGAAACTCTTGATGAGTTTATCAATGAATCAGTTCATACAGTGATTTGCCATTTAACTTATGACCCTGTCAGTTATCGTCTATAGGGCGTCAGCCCTTCATTTACCCACGTGGCTTCAGGCCAGGTCCCCCGATCAGCTTAGTAGGTGTACACCTCTCCATAGATCGTAACAGTATCAAGGGGTTCACTATAAGCTAATAACTAGCAATGCAGTTTTACATTAATCTCATTCACTGTTTTAACTTAAAGTGAATTGCGAAGCGGGCCCAACCAGTGTTTTAATGATCATTTAACTATAAAGGAATGTGTGTATTGAGCTTCGGCTCACAATTCGAAATGTTTTTCATGTTTTGTTTTAGGCAAATGCTCAGAGAATCATCTTCATGCCAGTAAACCATCGGAAGAGAATAAGTTAAGCAAGGGAATCTGGATGGATCAACACTGATACAGTGTATGCATATTTTTAGAGCTGTACGTTGAAATCTTCAGTGGATGAAGATGCAGATTACATGGTGAATTGTTTTTAGTATAGAGTAAAAACCTTATGTTGGTTAACAGTTGATTATATATGGATTGATCAGGTGTGTATGTGTATGATTGAAGCTATGCTCAACTGTGTTGTTTTTAGCACTCATGTTTCAAGCCTTCTCCTTTTGGGCGGCGGTAATGCCCCTATCATTGGGTTGTCTAGATTATAATTCAAGGGTTTATTAAGGAAAATACAAGCAGTGAATCATGTTTAATTTGGGGGCATTATAGATTAGATATCAGAACCAGGTTGAGATTTTTTTTTGGGATATAGAGTATGGAGTTAAGATACTAAGAAAGTTGGTTAGTTAAGGATGAGGACTATTATGATATCCTTGGAGATTTGTGACACTGGTAATGTCTGCTTATCTCACACATATTCTACTCATATATTCTCCTTGTCAGATGGATCCAATGTGTATATAGGTTGATTTTGAGCATCAGATTCGAGGGTGATTTTGAACAACAAGTTAAAGGTGTTCCAATGCATTTAGGTCTGTATGGCCATATGAGCCGCCCATCTGAATGGTGTATCATCCTTTCAGCTAGAATTGTTTATTTTTGGGATGTAAACCCTTACTCCGGACGTGTAGCCCGTAGAGTTGTGGTCTCCGGTGTGTAGCTGTTGAGCTTGATTTGATATCCTTTTATACTTCTATTCAATGCAGGGGATGTGATGTAAGGCTTTAAGCCTAGAAAGTGGCCAGTTTGTAGGCGGGACTCTATCCGTTTCGCCCCAAAAACTTCAGAATCACTAACACTCGTAGCCCTAGGGTTGGGGGTTGTTACAGATGTATCCTATGAAAGGCCCTTGACTCATTTTGAGGTTAAATGCATAGGAAAAACCAAGTATGGGCAGAATATACAAGTTTAATCAACTTGATAGTGTTGATCATTGCACAAGGTCCGACTTTGAAGTAACTTTTGTCCATGATCAACATGACTTACGTAAGGGTTTCTTATCTTGAATTTAAGGTTAGGGAGATATCTTTCATATGAAATAAGTTTCAAGTGGATTGGGGGTGATTTGGTTAGTCCAAACAGCTGGACAAGTTAAAGTCTGCAAATTGCGCAGAATCCTAATGCACAAGGTCTGGGTTTAGTCCACTTGCAGCCTATATATTCTGTCAGATATAGATGTTTTAGCTAGTTTATGTCAAAGTACAAAAAGTAAGCTTTCCAATGACCCATATTGAAGCACATTTGGAGACCAGTAGTTAATGAACTTTAGCCTAGACGTCTGGTAGTACAGACTGTTCAAGTCGGTGGATATATACAACTTTCAGCTTATATTTCCTCATATTATGGGTGTTATTTTGTGCGTTTCTTGGGTCCATGTGGCAATTACTTCAATATGCTTCATCGATAGCAGATATTTTCTTCTGTAACTCAAGAATTTCATCTAAGTGAGCTATATGGGTTTCTGGATGTAGTATCCCCTAAATTATAGGATTTTGGAGAGACTTGTTCTATGGTACATAAGTTTGAAACCATTGACTACCGAGGATTCCATACAAGAGAAACTAAGGACACATTAAAGAGACATTTTGCTTCAATCCATTGCGATTCAAGACTTGCTTAAATTGTCCAAACTCATGCAAGCAGTCCATTGACTCCACCTCCATTTGTGAAGTAGACATTACTCTAGGAAATATTTCACTGCACCTTCTAGTAATATACCATCTATCATTGTCCTTGTTAGATTATCAACTGTTGGATACTCCTCACTTTGACTAGGGCTTCATCTTTTTGTCTTCACGGCATCTCCCCATCAGGTTGCATTATCATTCACTCTCATATTACATCTTTATCAGTTCTAGTCACCTTTTCCTATTTTTAAGAGCCCAATTGCTGCTAGTAGCTGGTTTATAATTGGAATACACCCATGCCAATAGATGATAATTTTATGGCACGCCTGAACAGAAGGTAGCTCTTAACTACACTTTGTATAGGGGATGATTGTTGTCTAACTTGTGGAATCCATTGCTAAGGGCAATGCGATCTGTCTACCCTTTTTGGCTGATTCAACCTCAGTTTTCTATTAAAGATCCCTTTCATAAAGCTTAAGTTGGACAATCAAAATCTTTGTCATGCATTTGGGCTGCGTCAGTGAGAAATTTTGATGGGTTACTGCCTCTTGGAAAAATGTCTTCATCTGATTCATACTAAAGGACTCTAGAGTGAAAAGTATGACCTAATGGAACCTTAAGAATGGATTCGAGGAGTGGAGAAAGTTTTCACTGTAATAGAGGTTCCAGGAGATAAAAGGGTGAACATTTATCTAACTAGTGAAACTAATATTTGGGGGAACATTATTAAGAATAGGCTCTTAGGGTTTGGTTTCACTTGGAGCAGATTTATGGAAGAATGAACCACAATACACCTGAGTACCGAGTAGGAACTAATGAGTGTATGTGGTGCGTTAGCCCAGAGCACCTCATTGCTGCCTGTTCCCAAAGACTAAAGGCTGTAGGAAGGACTCTCACCTTCAAGGCCCGCAGCTGTAGGAAGGGTCTATGTGTTCCGCAAGAAGGAAGCTACCACCTCTAGTACGGTAGCTACTGGAACTCTTTTTTAATTTCGAAGCTATTTTGTGTATTATTTGATTCAGTTGCTAGTCATTCACTTATATCCACCCAATCTGCCATACAACTGAACCTTGAGAATAAGGAGGCATAAACCAATTATGGGCTCAAGTTATCCAATGACTCTAAAGTTGAGTGTTCTATCTCTCATAAACTTGTTTCAATTACTATTGGTGGGATAGTGTTCCCTGGAGTTCATATTCAATTTGACTCGTCAGACGTTGATGTCATGTTGAAAATGAACTGGTCGTATACTTATGGGGTCAAGATGGATTGTGATGACCCTAAGGTTATTTCAACAGATGAACAAGGGAGAGAACTATGTTTCATGGCCACAGAGAGGAAAAACCTTGTCCTTTAAATTCTGTTATGGAAATTAGTGGGCTCTTATGTTAAGCATATGTTATGTATTGATGTTATGCTATTAACATTCATCCTAAGGAAGAAAAAGCAGAAGATATCCCTATAGTTTGCGAATTTATAGTTGTTTTCCTGAAGAATTACCAGGAGCGCTCCACAAAGAGAAATTGATTATGAGATTGAATTAATCCCTTATGCTCAACCTATCCCCAATGCCCCATATCGTATAGCTCCAACAGAGCTTAGAAAACTGAAGATTCAATCAGATGAGCCATTACAGAAAGTATTTATCAGACCATCCAAAACTTCCTCAATAGGATGCCCAGTTCTATTTGTAAAGAAAAAGAATGGAACCTTGAGGTTATGTATTGATTTCAGGGAGCGGAACAAGATCACCATCAAAAATAAATACCCATCGCCCCTAGTAGATGACTTATGTGATCAACTGCAGGGAACATGAGTCTTATCTAAGATTGATTTGAGGTCAGGGTACCATCAACTTAGGATTATACCTGAAGACATTACCAAAACCACACTACAGATCATGTTTGGGTCATGATAAATTCACTATGACGCCTTTTGGCCTAATCAATGGCCCCGCAGCCTTTACGGATCTTACAAATAGAGGTTCAGACTATATCTAGACAAGTTGTGGTGGTGTTTATAAAAGATATGTTGAAATACTCCAAAGATAAAGATGTGTATATTGTTCATTTGAGGACACTATTATGGACCTTGAAGGAATATCAATTGCATCGCAAATACAAGAAGCATGAGTTTCGTTAGAAGTAATGGTATTTTTGGAACATATGGTTTCAAAGGAAGAGATTAAGGTTGATTCGCAAAAGGTCAAAGCAGTTACCAAGTGGTCAAGACCCACCAATGCACTGGGATTAGAAACCGCTTGAGTTCAGTAGGGAATTATCGAGTTCAGGAAGGATTTGACAAATATTGTTCTCCCTGACCAATTTGTTGAAGAAAGCTATAATGTTAGCAAGAAGTTAAACTGGTGGCTTATGCCCCCCAACAACTCAAGCCTTATGAGAAGGATTACCTACCCATGATATGGAGTTAGCAGCTGTAGTTTTTACAGTGAAAATTTGGAGACATTACTTATATAGAGTACCATGCAAAATCAATACTGATCATCAAGGCTTGAAGTACATCTTCTCTCAAAAGAAGCTCAGTCTACATGAATCATCAGTTATGGCCGATCCAATATCAATTGAGAAGGAGAAATATTGTGGCAGATGCCCTGAATAGGAAGGCACAATATACCTTGAACACTGTAATAACTACTCAACTGAATCTCTTAAGAGAACTTGAGGACTTAGACATTCAATTAGTATCGCACAGGAAGGTGAATATTCAAATGCTAACACTTACCTTACAGTCCTCCCTAATGGAGGAAATTAGAGTGAATTAGGATGATGATCCTGAGCTTCAAAGAATAAAGCAAAACCTTGAGAAAGGGATTCAATTTCAACGGACTTTGTCATGGGATTCCCTCAGATATAGTGTATGATCGAGATAAGAGATTTCAAGCCTGTTATGGCAAACGCTTCGAAGAGCCTTTAGAACTAGATTGAACTTTTACAGTTCTTATCATCCTAAAACGGATTGGCAAGCATCTAAAAATATCAATGGATCAACTCTTCTAAGTTGAAGCCTGTAGTGCTTCACGACCTACGACCAACATTTGTATTTGAAGAAAGTATGGAACTCCCAGCAGTCAACATGGGGATAGCACTAGCAGAGAATCCTTCATTAAATATCAGGACAAAATGACAGCAGACATTGACAATAAATCATCTTATGGGTTATGAAGATCTTGTCCAGCATTTAATAAGGTGAGACATGTTAGAAGATTCCTAAAAATATCCTTTTGAAAGCGACAGAGACGTTATGTTGATAAAAGAAGGTGATTCCTGAACTTTCATATATATAACAAGGTTTTTTAGAAAGTTTCATCAATTAAGGGCGTAAGAAAGTTTCACCATATCAGTTCATTGAAAGGTCGAATTCCGTAACTTGTCTACCAGATCTACCTATATAACTCAAACACGTGCGTAACGTGTTCTTTACCTCACAATTCAGCTGATACATTTTAAATCCTGACCATGCTGTCATAATCAAATCTATTGCATTCATTGGGGTCTTGTGTTTTCAAGAGCATCCAGTTCAGATGCTATATCACAGGATTAAGCAGTTAAGCATTAAGCAGATATCTTTAACTAAATTACTTTGGGCAAATGATACCTCCTCAGAAGCTACTTGACAAACTGAGAAGCAAGTGAAAGCCGAGTACCCATACTTATTTGAAATAACCTTGCATGTTTTGACAAAGTTCATAAGTTTTGAGGACGAAACTCTTTAAGGGGGGAAGGCTGTAAGAGCTCGACCCTAAATCTTGTTTATTTATCTAATTAAGCCATGTTATTAATTTTTCACATATATTTTTCTCATTTAATCGTCCCTGTCAGGAAAATTCATTTCGGGCCCCACTTTACAATTCAAGTTTCATTTACTGTAAGAATTTTGGATGAATCGATAGTAGGCCCCGATAAATATGATTGAGCAATAAATTATTTTTCACAAGGTCACAAAAAAAAAACTTAAGTTTTAACCACGCAAAAACTTAGGCCCAAATTCGTTTATGTTTGGCCCAATCTATTTGGGCCCGACTTGCAGCTCGATTTATTTTAGGCTCAAATTTTGGCCAGAAAAGTTTAGTTTATTTAAATTAAGTTAATCACTATCATTTATACCTAATTATAATTAGCAAAAGATATTTTTGGAGGCCTAAAAATTTTAGCCAAGTGATTGAGATCAATTTGCAACCAAGTAATCAAGCTCTCCTTTCTCCCTCTTTACCTCTCTCTTTCTCTCAACCTCCATCGCAGCCACCACCAGCCCCCCAGCTGCTGTTCCGGCCTACTGCCGCCACTCCCAGCCACCAACCATCAGTCAGCCACCACCCCAACCGCCAGCAGCAACTCTCACAAACATCAAACACCACCTCCATCCTCTTGTATTCAAGCTCAAGTGAGGTAAATCCTAGTCTAATCAAGTTTAATTTTGGATTTTTATGTTGGATTGATTATAGATCATGTTATATTAATCTAATCAAGTGTTTTTTTAATGTTTTGGTTGTTAATAATGCTTGAAAGCAAGTAATGCTTGAAGTTGTTCATGATCATGCAAGTTTACGTTGTGATGATGGATTTTGATGGTTTTAAATAAGATTTTGGGATCTTTGGTGTCAGTAATGAATATCAAGATGTTTATGTTGATTTAGATGAGTTAAAGAGTGATTTTAGTGGGTGGTTATGTGAGGAAAAGATTAAAAATATGTGAGTTAGAGCTGAGAAACAGACCTAAAATAAGGCCCACTTCGGGAATTAACTAGTACTGTTTGGTGCATCAAAAAATTGTGATTTTTGGTAGTGATAGCCTGATGATTTAGCTTTCAATAGGCTCTAGAATTGCTCAATTTCGAGTTGTGTGGACAAAGTTATGACCAATTTATTGAAACTGCGCAGAATGCATCAAAACTGGGAGCATATTTGAATATGAGACTTTACGAAAAACCTGGTATTGATTGGGGCGTTGAAAAATTGTGATTTTTGGTATGCGGATATATTAATGAGATTCTTTCAAATGCCTTTTGAATCACCTTAATCCGAGTTCTGCGGAAAAAGTTATCAGCGTTTGGCTACGACTGCGCAGATTGGACTGAAATTGTGCACGTTTGTGTTCTACCCTAATTTTAGGGACCTTACTGTGGGAATCATACTTGGTGTCCTCAATGAATGTTTTAGTGGACATGCTTTTCATATTAGGGTTTTATATCTCGATTCGAGATCGGGAGTGAAATATATGGATTTTCCAAAGTAGACCATTAAATGGTATTATATCAAGAAAGAAATCAGTATTTAACGGATCAAACTTAGGTTATTTGAGTCATTATGAACGTCACAACACCATTCATGGCATTAAACCTTCTATTATCCATTTCAAAAGCATTACACTTTCCATTATCTATTTCAGAAACATCAGAAAACCCATATTTCATTTCTTTCAGTTAAAATCTTTTCATTATCAGCTTAATCATTCCAATGTGATCTATTTTGTCTCAGTTTGTTGCATTTCAAGTTCAATAACCCTAATTGATTTATTTTTTTCAAATCATTTTGTGGTAACTTATCTTATATTGAATTATTGGAATTGTGGAAGCTTTTTAATTAATCAATTTCCATTAAAGCTATAAATTCCGAGAGTAAATGTTGTTTACTAACTGCCTTTACCTATAATTACATTTCTTTAGCAGAATCGGGGCTTAGTCTATCATTTTCCATTGTGCATATGTATTATCAAGTTAAATATCATTTTAAAGACTTCAGGTATATCCGTTGCTTGTATCTTTAGAAAGCAGATCATGTTTATCAAGTTGAAACTCTTGATGAGTTTATCAATGAATCAGTTTATGCAGTGATGTGCCATTTAACTTATGACCCCATCAGTTATCATCTATAGGGCGTCAGCCCTTCATTTACCCGCATAGCTTCAGGCCAGGTCCCCCGATCAGCTTAGCAGGTGTACACCTCTCCATAGATAGTAACAGTATTAAGGTGTTCACTATCAGATAATAACTAGCAATGTAATTTTACATTAATCTCATTCAGTGTTTTAACTTAAAATAAATTGCAAGGTGGGCCTAACCAGCGTTTCAATGTTTTTCGTGTTTTGTTTTAGGCAAATGCTCAGAGAATCATCTTCATGCTAGTAAACCAGCGGAAGAGAATAAATTAAGTAAGGGAATCTGGATAGATCAACACTGATACAATGTATGCATATTTTTAGAGCTGTACATTGAAATCTTCAGTGGATGGAGATGCAGATTACATGGTGAATTGTTTTTAATATAGTGTAAAAACCTTATGTTGGTTAACAATTAATTATATATGGATTGATCAGGGGTGTATGTGTATGATTGAAGCTATGCTTAACTGTGTTGTCTCTAGCACTCATGTTTCAAGCCTTGTCCTTTTGGGCGGCGGCAATGCCCCTATCATTGGGTTGTCCATATTATAATTCAGGGGCTTATTAAGGAAAATACAACCAGTGAATCATCTTTAATTTGGGGGCGTTATAGATTTGATATCAGAACCAGGTTGAGATTTTTTTTTGGGATATAGAGTATGGAGTTAAGATACTAAGAAAGTTGGTTAGTGAGGAATGGGGACTATTATGATTTCCTTGGAGATTTGTGACACTGATAATGTCTGCTTATCTCACACATATTCTACTCGTATATTCTCCTTGTTAGATGCATCCATACAATGTGTATATAGTTTGATTTTGAGCATCAGATTCGAGGGTGATTTTGAACAACAAGTTGAAGGTGTTCCAATGCATTTAGGTCTGTATGGCCATATGAGCCACTCATCAGAATGGTGTATCATTCTTTTAGCTAGAATTGTTTATTTTTGGGATGTAAACTCTTGTACTCTGGGCATGTAGCCCGTAGAGTTGTGGTCTCCGGTGTATAGCCGTTGAGATCGATTTGATATCCTTTTGTACTTCTATTCAATGCAGGGGATGTGATGTAAGGCTTTAAGTCTGAAAAATGGCCAGTTTGTAGGCGAAACTCTATCCATTTCACCACAAAAATTTCTGAATCACTAACACTCGTAGCCCTAGGGTTGGGGTTTGTTACAGATGTATCCTATGAAAGGCCCTTGACTCATTTTGAGGTTAAATGCGTAGGAAAAACCAAGTATGGGCAGAATATACAAGTTTAATCAACTTGATAGTTTTGATCATTGCACAAGGACCGACTGTGAAGTAACTTTTGTCCATGATCAAGATGACTTACGTAAGGGTTTCTTATCCTGAATTTAAGGTTAGGGGGATATCTTTTATATGAAATAAGTTTCAAGTGGATTGGAGGTGACTTGGTTAGTCAAAACTGCTGGACAAGTCAAAGTCTGCAAATTGCGCAGAATCCTAATGCACAAGGTCTGGGTTTAGTCCACTTGCAGCCTATATATTCTATCAGATATAGATGTTTTAGTTAGTTTATGTCAAAGTACAAAAAGTAAGCTTTCCAATGACTCATATTGAAGCACATTTGGAGACGAGTGGTTAATGAAATTTAGCCTAGAAGTCTGATGGTACAGACTGTTCAAGTCGGTGGATACATACAACTTTCAGCTTATATTTCCTTATATTATGGGTGTCATTTTGTTCGTTTCTTGGGTCCATGTGGCAATTACTTCAATATGCTTCATCGATAGCAGATATTTTCTTCTGTAACTCAAGAATTTCATCTAAGTGAGCTATATGGGTTTCTGGATGTAGTATCCCCTAAATTATAAGATTTTGGAGAGACTTGTTCTGTGGTACATAAATTTGAAACCATTGACTACCGAAGATTCCATACAAGAGAAACTAAGGACACATTAGAGAGACATTTTGCTTCAATCCATTGCAATCCAAGACTTGCTTAAATTGCCCAAACTCATGCAAGCAGTCCATTGACTCCACCTCCATTTGTGAAGTAGACATTACTCTAGGAAGTATTTCACTACACCTTCTAGTAATATACCATCTAACATTGCCCTTGTTGGATTATCAACTATTGGATACTCCTCACTTTGACCAGGGGCTTTATCTTTTTGTCTTTATGGCATCTCCCCATCAGGTTGCATTATCATTCACTCTCATATTACATCTTTATCAGTTCTGGTCACCTTTTCCTATTTTTAAGAGCCCAATTGCTGCTAGTAGCTGGTTTATGATTGGAATGCACCCATGTCAATAGATGATAATTTTATAGCACGCCTGAACAGAAGGTAGATCTTAACTACACTTTGTATAGGGGTTGATTGTTGTCTAACTTATGGAATCCATTGCTAAGGAAAATGCGATGTGTCTACCCTTTTTGGCTGATTCAACCTCAGTTTTCTATTGAATATCACTTTCATAAAGCTTAAGTTGGACAATCAAAATCTTTGTCATGCATTTGCACTGCGTCAGTGAGAAATTTTGATGGGTTACCGCCCCTTGGAAAAATGTCTTCAGCTGATTCATACTAAAGGACTCTAGAGTGGAAAGTATGACCCAGTGGAACCTTAAGAATGGATTCGAGGAGTGGAGAAAGTTTTCACTATATTAGAGGTTCCAGGAAATAAAAGGGTGAACATTTATCTAACTGGTGAAACCAATATTTGGTGGAACATTGTTAAGAATAGGCTCTTAGGGTTTGGTTTCACTTGAAGCAGATTTATGGAAGAATGCACTACAACACACCTGAATGCCGAGTGGGAACTAATGAGTGTATGTGGTGCGTTAGCCTAGAGCACCTCATTGCTACCAGTTCCCAAAGACTAAAGGCTGTAGGAAGGACTCTCACCTTCAAGGCCCGCAGTTGTAGGAAGGGCCTATGTGTTAAGCAAGAAGGAAGCTACCACCTCTAGTACGGTAGCTACTGGAACTCTCTTTTAATTTCAAAGCTATTTTGTGTATTATTTGATTCAGTTGCTAGTCATTCATTTATATCCACTCAATCTGCCATACAAGTGAATCTTGAGAACGAGGAGGCATAAACCAATTATGGACTCAAGTTATCCAATGACGCTAAAGTTGAGTGTTCTATCTCTCATAAACTTGTTTCAATTACTATTGGTGGGATAGTATTCCCTGGAGTTCATATTCAATTTGACTCGTCAGACGTTGATGTCATGTTGAAAATGAACTGGTTGTATACTTATGGGGTTAAGATGGATTATGATGACCCTAAGGTTATTTCAACCCATGAACGAGGGAGAGAACTATGTTTCATGGTCACAGAGAGGAAAAACCTTGTCCTTTAAACTCTGTTATGGAAATAAGTGGGCTCTTATATCTAGGATATGTTGTGTATTGGTGTTATGCTATTAACATTCATCCTAAGGAAGAAAAAGCAGAAGATATCCCTATAGCTTGCGAATTTATAGATGTTTTCCCGAAGAATTATCAGGAGCGCTTCGCAAAGAGAAATTGATTATGAGATTGAATTAATCCCTTATGCTCAACCTATCTCCAATGCCCCATATCGTATAGCTCCAACAGAGCTTAGAAAACTGAAGATTCAGTTAGATGAGCGATTACAGAAAGTATTTATCAGACCATCCAAATGTTCCTCAATGGGATGCCCAGTTCTGTTTGTAAAGAAAAAGAATGGAACCTGGAGTTTATGTATTGATTTCAGGGAGCGGAACAAGATCACCATAAAAAATAAATACCCATTGCCCCTAGTAGATGACTTGTGTGATCAACTGCAGGGAACATGAGTCTTATCTAAGATTGATTTGAGGTCAGGGTACCATCAACTTAGGATTATACCTGAAGACATTACCAAAACCACACTGCGGACCATGTTTGGGTCATAATAAATTCACTATGATGCCTTTCGGCCTAATCAATAGGCCCGCAGCCTTTACGGATCTTATAAATAGAGTTTTAGACCATATCTAGACAAGTTGTGGTGGTGTTTATAAAAGATATGCTGAAATACTCCAAGAATAAAGATGTACATATTGTTCATTTGAGGACATTGTTATAGACCTTGAAGGAATATCAAGTACGTAGCAAATACAAGAAGCATGAGTATTGTTAGAAGTAATGATATTTTTGGAACATATGGTTTCAAAGGAAGAGATTAAGGTTGATTTACAAAAGGTGGAAGCAGTTACCAAGTGCTCAAGACCCACCAATACACTGAGATTAGAAACCGTTTGAGTTTAGTAGGCAATTATCGAGTTCAGGAAGGATTTGATAAATATTGTCCTCCCTGACCAATTTGTTGAAGAAAGCTATAAAATTAGCAAGAAGTTAAACTGGTGGCTTATGCCTCCCAACAACTCAAGCCTTATGAGAAGGATTACCTACCCATGATATGGAGTTAGCAGCTGTAGTTTTTGCAGTGAAAATTTGGAGACATTACTTATATAGAGTACCATGCAAAATCAATACTGATCATCAAAGCATAAAGTACATCTTCTCTCAAAAGAAGCTCAGTCTGCATGAATCATCAGTTGCGGCAGATCCAATATCAATTAAGAAAGAGAAATATTGTGGCAGATGCCCTGAATAGGAAGGCACAACATACCTTGAACACTGTGGTAACTACTTAACTGAATCTCTTGAGAGAACTTGAGGACTTAGACATTCAATTAGTGTCGCACAGGAAGGTGAATGCTCAAATGCTGACACTTACCTTATAGTCCTCCCTAATGGAGGTAATTAGAGTGAATCAGGATGATGATCCTGAGCTCATAAGAATAAAGCAAAACCTTAAGAAAGGGATTCAGTTTCAACGGACTTTGTCATGGTATTCCCTCAGATATAATGTATGATCGGGAACAGAGATTTCAAGCCTGTTATGGCAAACACTTCAAAGAGCCTTTAGAACTAGATTGAACTGTTACAGTTCTTATCATCCTGAAACGGATGGACAAGTACCTAAAAATATCAATGGATCAACTCTTCTAAGTTGGAGCCTGTAGTGCTTCACGACATACGACCAACATTTGCATTTGAAGAAAGTATGGAACTCCAAGCAGTCAACGTGGTGATAGCACCAGCAGAGAATCCTTCATTAAATATCCGGACAAAATGATAGCAGACATTGACAACAAATCATTTTATGGGTGATGAAGATCTTCTCTAGCATTTAACAAGGTGACACGTGTTAGAAGATTCCTAAAAATATCCTATTGAAAGCGACAGAAACGTTATGTTGATAAAAGAAGGAGATTCCTGAACTTTCATATATATAACAAGGTTTTTTAGAAAGTTTCATCAATTAAGGGTGCAAGAAAGTTTCACCATATCAGTTTATTGAAAGGTCGAATTCCATAACTTGTCTACCAGATCTGCCTATATAACTCAAACACGTGCATAACGTGTTCTTTACCTCGCAATTCAGCCGATACATTTTAGATCCTGACCATGCTGTCATAATCAAATCTATTGCAGTCATTGAGGGTCTTGTGTTTTCAAGAGCATCCAGTTCAGATGTTATATGATAGGATTAAGCAGTTAAGCATTAAGCAGATATCTTTAACCAAATTACTTTGGGCAAATGATACCTCCTCAGAAGCTACTTGACAAACTGAGAAGCAAGTGAAAGCCAAGTACCCATACTTATTTGAAATAACCTTGCATGTTTTGACAAAGTTTATAAGTTTCGAGGATGAAACTCTTTAAGGGGGGAAGGCTGTAAGAGCCCAACCCCAAATCATGTTTATTTATCTAATTAAGCCATGTTGTTAATTTTCACATTTATTTATCTCATTTAATGGTCCATGTTAGGAAAATTCATTTCAGGCCCCACTTTGCAATTCAAGTTTCATTTACTGTAAGAATTTCGGACGAATCGATAGTAGGCCCCGATAAATATGATTGGGCAACAAATTATTTTTCATAAGGCCACCAGAAAAAAATTTAAGTTTTAACCATGCAAAAACTTTTTCCCAAATACGTTTATGTTTGGCCCAATCTATTTAGGCCCGACTTGCGGCTCGATTTATTTTGGGCTCAAATTTTGGCCGAAAAGGTTTCGTTTATTTAAATTAAGTTAATCACTACCATTTACACCTAATTAGAATTAGCAAAAGATATTTTTGGAGGCCTAAAAATTTCAGCCAAGTGATTGAGATCAATTTGCAACCAAGTAATCAAGCTCTCCTTTTTCTCTCTTTACCTCTCTCTTTCTCTCAACCTCGATCGCAGCCACCACCAGCTCCCTAGCTGCTATTCCGACCTACTGTCGCCACTTCCAGCCACCAACCACTGGTCAGCCACCACCCCAACCACCAGCAGCAACTCTCACAAACATCAAACACCACCTCCATCCTCTTGTATTCAAGCTCAAGTGAGGTAAATCCTAGTCTAATTAAGTTTAATTTTGGATTTTTATGTTGGATTGATTATAGATCATGTTATCTTGATCTAATCAAGTGTTTTTTTAATGTTTTGGTTGTTGATATTGCTTGAAAGCAAGTAATGCTTGAAGTTGTTCATGATCATGCAAGTTTACGTTGTGATGATGGATTTTAATGGTTTTAAATAAGATTTTGTGGTCTTTGGTGTCAGTAATGAATATCAAGATGTTTATGTTGATTTAGATGAGTTAAAGAGTGATTTTAATGGGTGGTTATGTGAAGAAAAGATTAAAAATATGTGAGTTAGAGATGAGAAACAGACCTGAAATAAGGGCCACTTCGGGAATTAACTAGTACTGTTTGGCACATCGAAAAATTGTGATTTTTGGTAGTGATAGCCTGTTGATTTAGCTTTCACTAGGCTCTAGAATTGCTCAATTTCGAGTTGTGTGGACAAAATTATAACCAATTTATTGAAGACTGCGCAGAATGCATCAAAACTGGGAGCATATTTAAATAGGAGACTTTACGAAAAACCTAGTATTGATTGGGGCATTGAAAAATTGTAATTTTTGGTGTGCGGATATATCAATGAGATTCTTTCAAATGCCTTTTGAATCACCTCAATCCGAGTTCTGTGGAAAAAGTTATCGTCATTTTGCTACGACTGCGCAGATTAGACTGAAATTGTGCACGTTTGTGTTCTACCCTAATTTTAGGGACCTTACTATGGGAATCATACTTGGTGCCCTGAATGAAAGTTTTAGTGGACATGCTTTTCATATTAGGGTTTTATATCTCGATTCGAGATCGGGAGTGAAATATATGGATTTTCTAAAGTAGACCATCAAATGGAATTATATGAAGAAAGAAATCAGTATTTAACGGATCAAACTTAGGTTATTTGAGTCTTTATGAACCTCAACACCCTTCATGGCATTAAACCTTCTATTATCCATTTCAAAAGCATTACACTTTCTATTATCCATTTTAGAAACATCAGAAAACCCATATTTCATTTATTTCAGTTGAAATCTTTTCATTATCAGCACAATCATTCCAATGTGATCTATTTTGTCTCAGTTTGTTGTATTTCAAGTTCAACAACCCTAATTGATTTACTTTTTTCAAATCATTTTGTTGTAACTTATCTTATATTGAATTATTGGAATTGTGGAAGCTTTTTAATTAATCAATATCCATTAAAGTTATAAATTCCGAGAGTAAATGTTGTTTACTAACTACATTTACCTATAATTACATTTCTTTAGCAGAATCGGGGCTTAGTCTATCATTTTCCAATGTACATATGTATTATCAACCGAAATATCATTTTAAAGACTTCAGGGACGTCTATTGCTTGTATCTTCAGAAAGCAGATCATGTTTATCAAGTTGAAACTCTTGATGAGTTTAGTGAATTAGTTTATATAATGATTTTCCATTTAACTTATAACCCCGTTAGTTATCATCTATAGGGCGTCAGCCCTTTATTTACGTGCAAGGCTTTAGGCCAGGTCCCCCGATCAGCTTAGCAGCTGCACACCCCTCCATAGATCGTAACAGTATCAAGGGGTTCACTATCAGATAATAACTAGTAATGCAGTTTTATATAAATCTCATTCACTGTTTTAACTTAAAATGAATGGCAAGGCGGGCCCAACCAGTATTTCAATGATCATTTAACTATAAATGAATGCATATATTGAGCTCCAGGTCACAATTCGAAATGTTTTTCATGTTTTGTTTTAGGCAAATGCTTAGAGAATCATCTTCATGCTAGTAAACCAGCGGAAGAGAATAAGTTAAGCAAGGGAATCTGGATGGATCAACACTGATACAGTGTATACATATTTTTAGAGCTATTCATTGAAATCTTCAGTGGATGGAGATGCAGATTACATGGTGAATTGTTTTTACTATAGTGTAAAAACCTTATGTTAGTTAACAGTTGATTATATATGGATTGATCAGGTGTGTATGTTTATGATTGAAGCTATGCTTAACTGTATTGTTTCTAGCACTCATGTTTGATGCCTTGTCCTTTTGGGCGGCGGTAATGCCCCTATCATTGGGTTGTCTAGATTATAATTCTGGGGTTTATTAAGGAAAATAGAAGGAGTGAATCATGTTCAATTTGGGGGCGTTACAGATTTGATATCAGAACCAGGTTGAGATTTTTTTTTGGGATATAGAGTATGGAGTTAAGATACTAAGAAAGTTGGTTAGTGAGGAATGAGGACTATTATGATATCCTTGGAGATTTGTGACACTGGTAATGTCGGCTTATCTCACACATATTCTACTCGTATATTCTCCTTGTCAGATGGATCCATACAATGTGTATATAGTTTGATTTTGAGTATCAGATTCGAGGGCGATTTTGAACAACAAGTTAAAGGTGTTCCAATTCATTTAGGCCTGTATGGCCATATGAGCCACCCATCTGAATGGTGTATCATCCTTTTAGCTAGAATTGTTTATTTTTGGGATGTAAACCCTTGTACTCCGGGCGTGTAGCTTGTAGAGTTGTGGTCTCCGGTGTGTCGCCGTTGAGCTTGATTTGATATCCTTTTATACTTCTATTCAATGTAGGGGATGTGATGTAAGACTTTAAGCCTGGAAAATGGCCAGTTTGTAGGCGAAACTCTATCCGTTTCGCCATAAAAATTTCAGAATCACTAACACTCGTAGCCCTAGGGTTGGGGGTTGTTACAGATGTATCCTATGAAAGGTCCTTGACTCATTTTGAGGTTAAATGCATAGGAAAAACGAATTATGGGCAGAATATACAAGTTTAATCAACTTGATAGTTTTGATCATTGCACAAGGACCGACTTTGAAGTAACTTTTGTCCATGATCAACATGACTTGCGTAAGGGTTTCTTATCCTGAATTTAAGGCTAGGGAGATATCTTTCATATGAAATAAGTTTCAAGTGGATTGGAGGTGATTTGGTTAGTTAAAACTGCTAGCAAGTCAAAGTCGGCAAATTGCGCAGAATCCTAATGAACAAGGTCTGGGTTAAGTCCACTTGCAGCCTATATATTCTATCAGATATAGATGTTTTAGTTAGTTTATGTCAAAGTACGAAAAGTAAGCTTTCCAATAACTCATATTGAAGCACATTTAGAGACCAGTGGTTAATGAAATTTAGCCTAGAAGTCTGATGGTACAGACTGTTCAAGTCGGTGGATACATACAACTTTCAGCTTATATTTTCTCATATTATGGGTGTCATTTTGTGCATTTCTTGGGTCCATGTGGCAATTACTTCAATATGCTTCATTGATAGCAGATATTTTCTTTTGTAACTCAAGAATTTCATCTAAGTGAGCTATATGGTTTTCTGGATGTAGTATCCCCTAAATTATAGGATTTTGGAGGGACTTGTTCTATGGTACATAAGTTTGAAACCATTAACTACCGAGGATTCCATACAAGAGAAACTAAGGACACATTAGAGAGACATTTTACTTCAATCCATTGCAATTCAAGACTTGCTTAAATTGCCCAAACTCATGCAAGCAGTCCATTGACTCCACCTCCATTTGTGAAGTAGGCATTACTCTAGGAAATGTTCCTTAATGGGATGCCCAATTCTGTTTGTAAAGAAAAAGAATGGAACCTTGAGGTTATGTATTGATTTTAGGGAGCGGAAGAAGATCACCATCAAAAATAAATACCCATTGCCCCCAGTAGATGACTTGTGTGATCAACTGCAGGGAACATGAGTCTTATCTAAGATTGATTTGAGGTCAGGGTACCATCAACTTAGGATTATACCTAAAAACATTACCAAAACCACACTACGGACCATGTTTGGGTCATAATAAATTCACTATGATGCCTTTCGGCCTAATCAATGGCGCCGCAGCCTTTACGGATCTTATAAATAGAGTTTCAGACCATATCTAGACCAGTTGTGGTGGTGTTTATAAAAGATATGTTGAAATACTCCAAGGATAAAGATGTACATATTGTTCATTTGAGGACATTGTTATAGACCTTGAAGGAATATCAATTACATAGCAAATACAAGAAGCATGAGTATTATTAGAAGTAATGGTATTTTTGGAACATATGGTTTCAAAGGATGAGATTAAGGTTGATTTGCAAAAGGTGGAAGCAGTTACCAAGTGCTCAAGACCCACCAATGCACTGAGATTCGAAACTGTTTGAGTTTAGTAGGCAATTATCGAGTTCAGGAAGGATTTAATAAATATTGTCCTCCCTGACCAATTTGTTAAAGAAAGCTATAAAGTTAGCAAGAAGTTAAACTGGTGGCTTATGCCCCCCAACAACTCAAGCCTTATGAGAAGGATTACCTACCCATGATATGGAGTTAGCAGCTGTAGTTTTTAAAGTGAAAATTTGGAGACATTACTTATATAGAGTACCATGCAAAATCAATACTGATCATCAAAGCTTGAAGTACGTCTTCTCTCAAATGAAGCTCAGTCTGCATGAATCATCAGTTGTGGCAGGTCCAATCTCAATCAAGAAAGAGAAATATTGTGGCAGATACCCTGAATAGGAAGGCACAACACATCTTGAACACTGTAGTAACTACTCAACTAAATCTCTTGAGAGAACTTGAGGACTTGAACATTCAATTAGTGTCGCACAGGAAGGTGAATGTTCAAATGCCGACACTTACCTTGCAGTCCTCCCGAATGGAGGAAATTAGAGTGAATCAGGATGATGATCCTGAGCTCCAAAGAATAAAGTAAAACCTTGAGAAAGGGATTCAATTTCAATGGACTTTGTCATGGGATTCCCTTAGATATAGTGTATGACCGAGATCAGAGATTTCAAGCCTGTTATGCCAAACACTTCAAAGAGCCGTTAGAATTAGATTGAACTTTTACAGTTCTTATCATCCTGTAACGGATGGGCAAGCATCTAAAAATATCAATGGATCAACTCTTCCATGTTGGAGCCTGTAGTGCTTCACGACCTACGACCAACATTTGCATTTGAAGAAAGTATGGAACTCCCAGCAGTCAACGTGGTGATAGCACTAGCAGAGAATCCTTCATTAAATATCAGGACAAAATGACGGCGGACATTGACAACAAATCATCTTATGGGTCATGAAGATCTTCTCCAGCATTTAATAAGGTCACACATGTTAGAAGATTCTTGAAAATATCCTATTGAAAGCGACAGAAGCGTTATGTTGATAAAAGAAGGAGATTCATGGACTTTCATATATATAACAAGGTTTTTCAGAAAGTTTCATCAATTAAGGGTGCAAGAAAGTTTCACCATATCAGTTCATTGAAAGGTCGAATTCCATACCTTGTCTACCAGATCTGCCTATATAACTCAAACACGTGCATAACGTGTTCCTTACCTCGCAATTCAGCCGATACATTTTAGATCCTGACCATGCTGTCTTAATCAAATCTATTGCAGTCATTGGGGGTCTTGTGTTTTCAAGAGCATCCAGTTTAGATGTTATATCACAGGATTAAGCAGTTAAGCATTAAGCAGATATCTTTAACCAAATTACTTTAGGCAAATGATACCTCCTCAAAAGCTACTTGACAAACTGAGAAGCAAGTGAAAGCCAAATACCCATACTTATTTGAAATAACCTTGCATGTTTTGACAAAATTCATAAGTTTCGAGGACGAAACTCTTTAAGGGAGGAAGGCTGTAAGAGCCCGACCCTAAATCATGTTTATTTATCTAATTAAGCCATGTTATTAATTATTCACATTTATTTATCTCATTTAATCATCCCAGTTAGGAAAATTCATTGCGGACCCCACTTTGTAATTCAAGTTTCATTTATCGTAAGAATTTCGGATGAATCGATAGTAGGCCCTGATAAATATGATTAAGTAATAAATTATTTTTCATAAGGTCACAAAAAAAAAAAATTAAGTTTTAACCATGCAAAAACTTGGGCCCAAATTCGTTTAAGTTTGGCCGAATCTATTTGGGCCCGGTTTGCGGCCCGATTTATTTTGGGCTCAAATTTTTGCCCAAAAAGTTTAGTTTATGTAAATTAAGTTAATCACTATCATTTAAACTTAATTATAATTAACAAAAGATATTTTTGGAGGCCTAAAAATTTCAGCTAAGTGATTGAGATCAATTTCCAACCAAGTAATCAAGCTCTCCTTTCTCTCTCTTTACCTCTCTCTTCCTCTCAACCTCCATCGCAACCACCACCAGCCCCCCAGCTGCTGTTCTGGCCTGCTACCGCCACTCCCGACCACCAGCCATCGGTCAGCCACCACCCCTACCACCAGCAGCAACTCTCATAAATATCAAACACCACCTCCATCCTCTTGTATTCAAGCTCAAGTGAGGTAAATCCTAGTCTAATCAAGTTTAATTTTGGATTTTTATCTTGGATTGATTATAGACCATGTTATCTTGCTCTAATCAAGTGTTATTTTAATGTTTTGGTTGTTGATAATGCTTGAAAGCAAGTAATGTTTGAAGTTGTTCATGATCATGCAAGTTTACGTTGTAATGATGGATTTTGATGGTTTTAAATAAGATTTTGTGATCTTTAGTGTTGGTAATGAATATTAAGATGTTTATGTTGATTTAGATGAGTTAGAGAGTGATTTTAGTGGGTGGGCATGTAAAGAAAAGATTGAAAATATGTGAGTTAGAGCAAAGAAACAGACCTAAACCAGGGACCACTTCGGGAATTAACTGATGCTGTTTGGCACATCAACAAATTGTTATTTTTGGTGCTGTGATATCCTGGTGACTTAGCTTTCAATAGGCTCTGGAATTACTCAATTTTGAGTTGTGTGGACAAAGTTATGACCAATTTACTAAAGACTGCGTAGAATGCATCAAAATTGGGAGTATATTTGAACAGGAGAATTTACGAAACAACTGGTATTGATTGAGGTATTGAAAAATTGTTCTTTTTGGTGTGTGGATATATCAATGAGTTATCTTTCTAATGCCTTTTGAATCGCCTTAATTCGAGTTCTGTGGAAAACGTTATCGCCGTTTTACTACGACTGCACAGATCAGACTAAAATTGTGCACATTTGTGTTCTACCCTAATTTTAGGGACTTTACTGTGGGAATCATACTTAGTGTCCTAAATGAAAGTTTTAGTGGACATTATGAGCTTTTTATATTGGGGTTTCATATCTCAATTCAAGGTTGGGGGTGAAACGTATGGATTTTCTAAAGTAGACCATCAAATGGTATTATATGAAGAAAGAAATCAGTATTTAACAGATCAAACTGAGGTTATTTGAGTCTTTATGAACCTCGTAACACCCTTCACGGCATTAAACCTTCTATTATCCATTTCAAAAGCATTACACTTTCTATTATCCATTTCAGAAATATCAGAAAACCCATATTTCATTTATTTCAATTAAAATCTTTTCATTATCAGCTCAATCATTCCAATGTGAACTATTTTATTTCAGTTTGTTGTATTTCAAGTTCAATAACCCTAATTGATTTACTTTTTTCAAATCATTTTGTTGTAACTTATCTTATATTGAATTATTGGAATTGTGGATGCAATCAATTTCCATTAAAGTTACAAATTTCGGGAGTAAATATTGTTTACTAACTACATTTACCTATAATTATATTTCTGTAGCAGAATCGGGGCCTAGTCTATCATTTTTCGTTGTGCATATGTATTATCAAGTGAAATATCATTTTAAAGAGTTCAGGCACGTCCATTGCCTGTATCTTCAGGAAGCAGATCATGTTTATCAAGTTACAACTCTTAATGAGTTTATCAATGAATTAGTTTATACAGTGATTTGTCATTTAACTTGTGACCCCGTCAGTTATTATCTATAGGCATCAACCCCTTATTTACCCATGTGGTTTCAAGCCAGGTCCCCTGATCGGCTTGGTAGGTATACACTTATCCATAGATCGTAACAGTATCAAGTGGTTCACTATCAGATAATAACTAGCAATGCAGTTTTACATTCATCTCATTCACTGTTTTAACTTAAAATGAATTGCAAAACGGGCTCGACCAATGTTTCAATGATCATTTAACAATACAGGAATGCATGTACTGAGCTTCGGCTCACAATTCCAAATGTTTTTCATGTTTTGTTTTCGGCAAATGCTCACAGAATCATCTTCATGCTAGTAGACCGGCGGAAGAGAATAAGTTAGGCAAGGGAATCTGGATGGATCAACACTGATGCAGTGTATGCATATTTTTAGAGCAGTACATTGAAATCTTTACTGGATGGAGATGCAGATTACGTGGTGAATTGTTTTTACTATAGTGTTAAAACCTTATATTGGTTAACAGTTTATTATATATGGATTGATCAGGTGTGTATGTGTATGATTGAAGTTATGCTTAACTGTATTATTTCTAGCACTCATGTTTCAAACCTTGTCCTTTTGGACGGCGGTAATGCCCCTATCGTTGGGTTGTCTAGATTATAATTCAGGGATTTATTAAGGAAAATACAAGCAGTGAATCATGTTTAATTTGGGGGCGTTACATGCTTTGGCTGGAACACAAACTCTATTGGACTTTGTTTAACTAAAGTAATTGCATTATTAGACCAAGTGCACTTTCTCACATGACAAGTGCAAACAAGTTAACAACGTGTACTCTGTTTGACTAGAATGTACTTTGTCTTACATCACAATGAGTTACAAAATTCAGAAGTGTTTCAGAAGAAAATGCAACTTAACAAAAGAGTAGTGCTCGCTTTTGCTGCTTGAGATGCTTTTAGGTCAGGTTGTTTGAGTTGCTCCAACTTGGCTACGTTGGGTGGAAGGATCTACTTCAGCTGCTATTGCTGTGGGGGGAGCTGGTATTGGAAGTGGTTGGCATCTACTTCTTTGGCCTGCACAGAGGTTTAGGAACCTTTCCTTCTTTAGGTATCCTCTTCCTTTTCTTCAATAGTCTGCTATGCTTATCTCTTGGCCTCCTATATGTTGCAACATTATGGCCTAGCTACTTGCATGTTTTGCACCTATTTGAAATTATAATAAAACAAATGATATTAGTTAACACATATTGATCAGGTTAATTAACCATAATTTAAGGTAAAACTTATACCTGGTGGTGCTAGATCCAAGTACTTTGTGTGGGATTTGCTACGACTGAGATTCAGGTAAAGGAGTATTCAAACCTGCTTTCGTTTGAGCATAAGGGGGTCTAAATTATGCGAATTCCTCTTCTTTCACATTTATGGAGCTGCAATAGGTTGGACAATGTGGTTGTGGAGATTTCTATATTTCTCCACAGTAAAGCAGCCCTCAACATAATCATCCAACTGTTGCTTCATCTTGAAAATGCACCTTGTAATATGTTTATAAGGGAGGCCAGTGAATTGCCATTTTTTACAATCATAGAACCTAGCATAACCTCACTGTGAAGTTGGTATGCCCTTCAGTCACATCAAACTCTCCTTGCCCTACATATACCAAATGTGTGTAGTTCCTACTTTCCATCTCTGTCCTGATCAACTTCTTATGCACATATGGGACAAGCTTGCCATTCCATTTTTGTGACTTTTCAAATCTGTTAACAAACCTATTCCCAATGAGTTTTCTAATTTCCTCAAGTATGGTTAAGATAGGCAAACCTCTAAGTTTCATAATTACATGATTGAATCTTTTAACAAAATTGTTGGTATTATCATCACATTTAAGATTGGTATCAAATTCAAACCTAGCCTACAGTTCTAACTTCTTATTGTCTCTCAGCCAATGATAAGCAGTAGGGTCTTTCTCCCTAATTTTTTCTACTGCTTTCTCATGTACACATGGGGCATAGGCATTTGCAGCGATGTAAAAAAAGGCATGAAGCCATGCACCTAACAATAAGCAATGGTATTGTGTTTAATTTAATAAATTAACAAACATAACACTAATGTACACAAATTTCCTTCATGCGTGTGTTCTGTTTAGGCTTACCTGAATCAAGTGAAGAAAAATTTTTGTAGTAATAGATGGTCTCCTTGAAGCAGTAGGCATAACATTTCTCAAGGCCTTTATAATTCCCTAAACAGAAAATAAGGGACAAGAAAGTAAAATAGCCTTAACCCAAATGATAAAATAAAACAACACAAGCTTACCTTGTGTCGGTTAGACATTGATGTATATATGGGCTGGTTCTAAGCTGCATCAAGAGCTCTAACTAGGCCAGAGAAAAAAAAAAAAAAAAACTCCACTCCTCCATGTTTTCCTTCTCAACCATAACATAAGCTAATAGGAACTGTCCATTATTACAATTTAGAGCCATTACTATGAGTAGGACTCTCCTGTAAACCTGTTTAAGATGCGAGGCATCTATCCCAATCAAAGACCTGTAAAATTATTTGAATGCTGCAATTGAATGACCTATACAGATGAGCATGTGTTTGAACATTGGGTTCTTGGCAGCTCCTTGGTAAGCCCAGGTTATGAAAGTAACAAATCCTAGATTTTTGGCTTTAAACTCCTCTGTTTAATATTCTAAGTACTTATACCCTTCCTCATGTTTTCTATCAACAACGTCCTTTATCATGCTCCTTGCCCTCTAACATTATGATCTGGAAAATAAATTCCATACTTCCTCATCACGATTTCATACATTCCCTTCACATCCATTTTTGGAGCTGCTATGAAGTAAGGGGGAAGAAATTTACTAACCCAAGGAGTTATAGCCATCCTATTTTGGTAAGGTCCCCTATGAATGTGCATCCCACTATGTGATTTCACCATCTAAGTAGTCCTATAAACTAACACACTATAATGAATTCTCCAAGTGCATTTTAGGTTGGTACATTTTTTAGTATACCTAGTTTTCTCATTCTTTACCTTCTGTAATATAAATCCTTCTTGAATACAGGACTCCCTTATGATTGTAGCCAAGTCTTCTTTACAAGTAAAAATGTGACCAGGCAACAAACTAACATATCCAAAATGTGACAAGGCAACAAACTAACCTTACCATCCCCGTTTTTAGTCCACAGGGTCCCTTGCCATCTTGTTGACAACTAGTTCCCTGTCTGCGTCACTATCAATAATTTCTGTTCCTAACTGCATCCTTTGGTCAACCTCAACTTCCAGTTGGTCATCATCCCTGGAATCACCATTTTTAGTCTCCTCATCTAAAGATATATCTTCACTATCATTAACATCTTCAATCTCTTCACCATCCCCTGTAAAATCCTTATCATGACTATCACCATCAGAAGCTGGGTTGTCAGTGACACATGTAACAATAACCCTACCCCTCTCAGTATGAGCTCTAACAATAGAAATCTCAGCCTCCTCAGCATCATCGTACTCGTTCTCCTCAACTTACCATTCAGTTTCTCTGCATAGAGACCCAACATCAAAGTCCAATAACTCATCCACTCCAAGGGTAGCCAAAGGTAAGGATTGAATGGTGGTGGGCATTTTTAGGAGCTATTGTTGCTTGTATTTTTAGGACTAGAAGTTCTTGGAATTGGTTTTGTGCCTCGGGTTAAATTAGGGCCTGCATATATGCCAACATCTCTATATTGGGACCGAGTATAAGATTTGCTAGGGGCTGCAATAGGTTCGCGAAGGTTAGAGTTAGGTTTGGTTAGTGTTTTTATGAGTGTTTAGGGTTAGAGTCATGTTTAGATGGGTTAGGAGTGGATTGTAAAGGGCTGCAGTCAGGTTTGTTTAAGGATGATTTAATATGTCGCCTGGATGGGTATGAACTTACTTGTATATATTCATCAGAAGGCTTTCTGCCATCAGGTTTGGCATAGGGTGATGGTGATGGGTTGAATGGTAAGTAGTATGAAGACTTACCCTTTTGTTTCAGTTGTACTGGTGGGCTTGCTTTTGCAGTGGGCTTAGGTGGGGAAGCTGATGTGGGCTTTGCTGGGGATTTAGATGACTTTTGTTGAGAAGTTAATTTGGGTTGAGGTGGGGACTCACAGGGCCTAGGTTGGGAACTTGGTGTAGGCTTAGTAGGAGAATTAGAAATAGATCTTGTCAGTGGTCTGCAAGCCATAGTTTTAACAAGGGAACAAGCAGGGCTCACAATTAAAATGTCTGCCAATATGTTTGCTTGACTGTCAATCAAAACCTCCACACTTGTCACTATTCTCACATTCTGTTTAGTTTCAACTGCAACTATTTGAGACAATGGTTGTGCAATATAAGGACTTATTTTATCAAGGCTTTCTACATGCTTTTGGTTATCAGTAGGCTTCTTGAGATCATACATGTATATGGGAATGCACTTAGTCCTTATATCTTCCCGAAAATTGGTTAATCTAACCCAATCATCATCAATGTTCAAATGTCATCTCTGGTTTTCCTTATTTGGGGGATGATATCCAAACCCAGCATACTTAGGAAACTCTATCCCTGACTCATCTACCCTTGCCTTAGCATCTCTAAAGAACTCAATGCGATTGTCCTTACTCCATCTCGACATCCATAATTTTGATGATTTTATCCTTGTAATGAACAATTAGATCCCTAATGTCATTACCTTGTTTGAAACATAATATCAAGGAATTACAAATTTTTAATATAAATAACAGCTAATTATCAAATCAAATAATATGAACAACAATGAACCATACTTTTACACATATCCCAAAGCCCTTTCGAAAAAACCTAAGATTCAGAATTCCCAAATTTCTTCACAATTCTGTTCATAAATTCAAATTTTTAACAACATCAAGGAAATTAAGAGACCAACCCACAACATCAGACTCACATTTTCGCATCATGTATATTCACATACGATGTCAATCATGAAGGAAATGATAAAATCTACAAATTTAGCAAAATTAAGTCTACACATGCCATTTTCAAAATTCCAACAACTACCTTTAACCTTTTTCTTCTCGTCCATGGGTTTTCCTGCTCTCTCATAACAAATTCTAGGCATGCAACCAGAACAGAGAGAGGGAGAGCGAGAGAGAGAGAAGGAGAAAGAGAGAGAAACAGAGAGGCAAAAGCTGAGCAAGGTGTTAGGTTATCCTTATTTGTGGTAATTGAAAGGTTAATGAAACTTGTTTATTTTTATTTTTATCTCCTTTTCTGTGCGTGCGATTAACATGGGTATTTTGGTTCAGACACATCTCCGTTTAATCATGGGCCAGGATTGGGCCATACAAATAGTTTCATCATTAGTTAAGGTACTCCAAAATTAGTTTTAAAAACCAAGGGTCCTTAAAATAGCTTCCATATAAGCTGGGTACCTTTGTGTAGATTTTTGTATGTACATATGTATGTATGTATGTATGTATGTATATATGTGTGTGTATGTATATATATATGCATGTATATATATATTATATATATATATATATATATATATATTATATATATATATATATATATACATATATATATACATATATATAATATATATATATGTATGTATGTATGTATGTATGGTATGTATGGTATATATGATATATATATATATATATATATATATATATATATATATATGTATATATATATATTGTAATGCCCCTGCCCCCTCTTGGGCCACAAACAGTTACCAGAAACGACTATAAGGATTGTCCAATGGCCTCATAAATTACCATAAGCCTTTCCGGCGTGCTTCGTCCTCGCTCACACACTGCCTGAAAAACTTCCGAGGAGGTCACTCATCCCAAGATTGCTCCCAAGTAAGCGCGCTTGACTGTGAAGTTCTTAAGAGTGGGCTTCTCGAAAAAAAAGGTGCACCTTTCGGTGATACAAGTAGTCATTTCGATCCTTTTAACCACACTTGAGGTGTTAGAATCACCCCCTTGAAGCGCACAATGTCCTCGTTGTGCCTCACTAACTGGCCGACTTACGAGTCCTCTTGACTGGCTGTTCACACCTAGTATCTTTGTCCTGCTAGGTGACTGCCCATGGGCTCTCCATCCACTAGCGCAGCTCACGATCGCGGGTCAGCTCTGATACCATGTGTAACACCTGGACCCCTCCTGGGTCGCGAACAGTTACCACGAACGTCTTCAAGGATCGTCGACTGGCCCTACAAATCACCACAAGCCTGTCTATGGGGCTTCGTCCTCGCTCGTATGCTGCTTAGGAAACTTCCCAAGAGTTCACCCATCCCAAGATTGCTCCCTAGCGAGCACACTTAACTGTGGAGTTCTTAAGAGTGGGCTTCTCGAAAAAAAAGGTGCACGTTTTGGTGATATAAGTAGTCATTTCGATCTTTTCAAGCCACATTCGGGGTGTTACAATCACCCCCTTGAAGCACACAACGTCCTCATTATGCCTCACTAACTGACTGACTTATGAGTCCTCTTGATTGGTGGTCCACACCCAGTATCTTTGCCCCACTAGGTAATTGCCTATGGGCTCCCCATCCACTGGCGCAGCTCACGGCCATGGGTTAGCTCTGATACCACTTTGTAACACCCCCAAATTTCTAATTTCCTTTCTTCATTACTAATATTAACCTACATGGGAGCGGAAAAACCTAAGTGGAGTGTTACCACCGCATTTCCTTTTTGGAAATACCAGGCTGAGTATCAATTAAAGCTTTAGTACAACTATATCCTCAAATCAAAACATCAGTCTGAGTCTCACGACAATATAACAAAATCCAACCTAAATCACAATCCTTAAAACAACTCTAAACATAAACTAAATGAACACTACTAAATTTGATTTCGCGGCCTCATACTTATTCGAATTCCCATCCCCATGCTCATGCACTTCACCTAAAAACAAAACATTTTACGAAAATGAGATAAACTCAATAAGAACCACCCCTAACAGTTAAAATATGCACACAAATTCATTTCAAACCATTTTAGGGGTGGAGGAGACAACAGACCACATTTATACATTTTCAATAGAAGCATACAGTCATGCAAGTCTCTTTTATAAATTTTTAGGTTCTAGGGGTGAGCGAGCCCAGTGGGTCTCATGGCCTGCGCTTGGGTTTAACGCAGCCACTTAACCTTAACATGGCCTACCGTTATCTAGAAGGTTACCGCTTAACCATATCTTGACCTACCGTCAGTATGGGCGGTTACCGCTTAACTATACTCTGGCCTACTGCCCATATGGACAGTTACCGCTAACCTGCCCATGTCCATCAAAAGTGCACGTGTCCGCTCACATGCATGCACTTTTCCCGGGGAAGGCTAATGGCCTTCAATGACATCAGCATAGATCGCAGTCTCACCTATAAAACCATTTATTTATACATTCATACTTGCTCTTAAATTTCAAATCAACACGCACATTCCAACCCGATCCAATTCGATCCCCAAAGCATTTCCACAACATATATGTTTTTCTCTACAAACACAATCAGTCCAAATGCCCAACCGCACACTGATATAGCAAGATCACTCAATGCAAGTCACACAACTATTTTATTCCACGTTCAACCAGTAAAATCCATAACTCCACGTATAACAAAGATAGTCAAAGATAACCCTCATCAAACAAATTTTTCAAACAACTTTAGGAAGGGTTAGGGCATGATTGTTACCTGGAATTCCATAGAATTACGGGTTTGGTTTCTTAATTGGGCCTAATAATCAGTACCTGTACCAAAATAGCATCTACACTTAGTCTAAATCTTATGAACCACATCTATAGCCCATCCCTTAGAATAATTTTTCTACAATTTTTAGACACTCTTAGGAATTTCCAAATGTGGTTATTCCAGTGTCCAGTACAGGTTAGAATTTAGGTCTGAATTCCAGAAGCCATAACTAGAGCTCTCGATGTCAAACCTCAAAGGTTTTACCCATTCAGGAAAGGCTAACTCGTCTCCTACAAGTTCCATGTTCAATGTTACTTCCAATTCTATCAAATACTGGGTCGAAAATCTCAAAACAAAATCCCTGTCACTCACTGTCCAGATCTGGACAGCCTCCAATTACTTGCCTATAACATGCTCAATTTAACTCTGATTCCATGATTCAAAAGCTATAGTGTACAGGACACTTTGACCTAAGTACCATAAGAATTTCGTGAGTTTTGGATCAGTACAACTCCGTGGACAAATTTTTAAAATCAAGGCAGATTCCATCCCAACCAGTGACATTCTGCCCAAAACCTTAACCCTAAAGTGTACCCCCTTTTAGGCCATGTTTTTAAATACAACCAATCAACGATTAGCATTATCGATCTGAACAATCCCATGCCCCCCACTAATCCAAATCAAACCAAGGTTTTCAATTTAACCAAAATGAATATCAAAATACAACCAATATGCTCACCTTGACTCGATTTTGGGAGCAAAGCGATTGAATCGCCACACCCTTGAGAATTAAAATCACAAGCAAGGAGGAAGAGAGACAGAGAGAGAGAGAGAGAAAACCATGGAGGGGGCTAGACTTCAAGAGAGAGGGTTTGAGCGAGAGAGAGAGAGAGAGAGTATAGGGGGCGACTACTCAAAAGAAGAAGGAGGAGAGACTGGGGTTAGGGTGTTTTAGGAGGGAAAAGAGGCATTTCGAAAGCATTATTCTTTTGTATCAAAAAAAGGCAAAAATCAGACATTCTTCCCCTCCCGAAATAACAGGACTTGAAAATAAAAAGGAAATTTCCCGAAATAAATAAAGAGTTAAAAATAAAATAAAAAATTTAAGTTGACTAAGATTGATTTAAGTTCTAAGGCCCAGGTCGGTCCATGTTAAATATTACTGATCCCGAAATGAATTTCCGGGGTATCACATACTACCCTATTAAAGAATGTTTCGTCCCCGAAATATCAATAAATGCACGACAACACAATACTTTACAAATATGAATTTCCAGGGTTATACATATATATACATATACATTCATACGTACATACATACATACATACATACATGCATACATATATATAT
>JAKOGI010000768.1:252500-417948 GCA_029747015.1 Carnegiea gigantea | reverse complement strand
AAATGCCTGTATTATGTGTGCTTTCTTGTTTCAGTTCATAACTCAGGAGTCATATTGATGAATCCATTGTGTTAATGAAGTAGGCATTGCAAATTTCATTGTCTTGGTAGCCAATTCGACCGTTTCTGTTTAGGGTGCAATTTGGATGTTTAGAGAATACTGTTTTGGCTGATGCAAATGCCTCTATTATGTGTCCTTTCTTGTTTCAGTTCATGACTCAGGTGTCTTGTTGATGAATCCATTGTGTTAATGAAGCGGGCATTGTAAATTTCAGTATCATGGTAGCCGATTAGACTGTTTCTGTTTAGGGTGCAATTTGGATGTTTAGAGAATACTGTTTCGGCTGATGCAAATGCCTGTATTATCCTGTTTCATTTCATGACTCAGGCGTCTTCTTGATGAATCCATTGTGTTAATGAGGTGGGCATTGTAAATTTCATTGTCTTGATAGCCAATTAGACTGTTTTTGTTTAGGGTGTGATTAGGATGTTTAGAGAATACTGCTTCAGCTGATGCAAATGCCTGTATTATGTGTGCTTTCTTGTTTCAGTTCATAACTCAGGCGTCTTGTTGATGAATCCATTGTGTTAATGAAGTGGGCATTGTAAATTTCATTGTCTTTGGTAGCCAATTAGACTGTTTCTGTTTAGGGTGTAATTTGGCTGTTTAGAGAATACTGTTTCGGCTGATGCAAATGCCTGTATTATGTGCGCTTTCTTGTTTCAGTTCAGACTCCGGCGTTTTGTTGATGGAATCCATTATGTTATGAAGCGTCATTGTAAATTTCATTATCTTGGTTAGCCAAGAGACTGTTTCTGTTTTAGGTTGTAATTTGGAGTTTAGAGAACTATAATTCCGGCTGACGCACATGCCTGTATTATGCGTGCTTTCTTGTTTCTGTTCATGACTCAGGCGTCTCGTTGATGACTCCGTTGTGTTAATGAAGTGGGCAATGTAAATTTCATTGTCTTAGCAGCCAATTAGACAGTTTCTGTTTAGGGCGTAATTTGGATGTCTAGAGAATACTGTTTCGGCTGATGCACATGCCTGCATTATGTGTGCTTTCTTGTTTCAGTTCATGACTCAGGCGTCTTGTTGATGAGTCCATTGTGTTGTTGAAGTGGGCATTGTAAATTTCATTGTCTTGGCAGCCAATTAAACTGTTTCTGCTTAGGTGTAATTTGGATGTTTAGAGAATACTGTTTCAACTGATGCAAATGCCTGTATTATGTGTGCTTTCTTGTTTCAGTTCGTGACTTAGGCATCTTGTTGACGAATCCATTGTGTTAATGAAGTGGGCATTGTAAATTTCACTGTCTTGGTAGCCAATCAGACTGTTTCTATTTAGGGTGTAATTTGGATGTTTAGAGAATTCTGTTTCGGCTGATGCAAATGGCTGCATTATGTGTGCTTTCTTGTTTCGGTTCATGTCTCAGGCATCTTATTGATGAATCCATTGTGTTAATGAAGTGGGCATTGTAAATTTCATTGTCTTGGTAGCCGATTAGACTGTTTCTGTTCTGGGTGTGATTTGGATGTTTAGAGAAAACTGTTTCAGCTGATGCAAATGCTTGTATTATGTGTGCTTTCTTGTTTCAGTTCATAACTCAGGCGTCTTGTTGATGAATCCATTATGTTAATGAAGTAGGCATTGTAAATTTCATTGCCTTGGTAGCCAATTAGATTGTTTCTGTTTAGGATGCAATTTAGATGTTTAGAGAATACTGTTTCGGCTAATGCTAATGCCTGTACTATGTGTGCTTTCTTGTTTCAGTTCATGACTCAGGCGTCTTGTTGATGAATCCATTGTGTTAATGAAGCGGGCATTGCAAATTTCATTATCTTGGTAGCCAATTTGACTTTTTCTGTTTAGGGTGTAATTTGGATGTTTAGAGAAAACTGTTTCGGCTGATGCAAATGCCTGTATTATGTGTGCTTTCTTGTTTCAGTTCATGACTCAGGCGTCTTGCTGATGAATCCATTGTGTTAATAAAGTGAGCATCGCAAATTTGATTGTCTTGGTAGCCAATTAGACTGTTTCTGTTTGGGGTGCAATTTGGATGTTTAGAGAATACTGTTTCGGCTGATGCAAATACCTGTGTTTTGTGTGCTTTCTTACCTCAGTTCATGACTCAGGCGTCTTGTTGATGAATCCATTATGTTAATGAAGTGGGCATCGTAAATTTCATTGTCTTGGTAGCCAATTAGACTGTTTCTATTTAGGGTGTAATTTGGATGTTTGGAGAATACTATTTCAGCTGATGCAAATGCGTGTATTATGTGTGCTTTCTTGTTTGAGTTCATGACTCTGGCGTCTTGTTGATGAATCCATTGTGTTAACGAAGTGGGTATTGTAAATTTCGTTGTCTTGGTAGCCAATTAGACTGTTTCTGTTTAGGGTGTGATTTGGAAGTTTAGAGAATACTGTTTCAGCTGATGCAAATGCTTGTATTATGTGTGCTCTCTTGTTTCAGTTCATAACTCAGGCGTCAAGTTGATGAATCCATTGTGTTAATGGAGTGGGCATTGCAAATTTCATTGTCTTGGTAGCCAATTAGACTGTTCTGGTTTCAACAGGGGGGCTGCCAGGTCAGTGTTGTGTTTGTGCTGGTTATGTTGTTTTTTATTTTTTGTTTTTCGTTGTGCAATGTTGATTGTTTGTTTTTTCGTGGGCCCTGGTTATAGTTTTTGTGTTGGTGGTTTTTTTTTTTATTTTTTATTTTTGTTGTGGTGTTATGTGGGTGTTCATGTTTTGTGTTTCGTGTTTTTGGTTTTTTTGTTTTTGCAATTTTGGATGTTTAGAGAATACTGTTTTGGGCTTATGCAAAAAATGCCTGGATTATGTTGTGCTTTCTTGTTCAGTTCAGGACCTTCAGGCATTTGTTGATGAATCCATTGTGTTATAGAAAGTGGTGCATGTAAAATTTCATTATCTTGGTAGCCAATTAGACTGTTTCTGTTTAGGGTGTAATTTGGATGTTTAGAGCATACTGTTTCGGCTGATGCCAATGCCTGTACTATGTGTGCTTTCTTCTTTCAATTCATGACTCAGGCATCTTGTTGTTGAATCCAGTGTGTTAATGAAGTGAGCATCGTAAATTTCATTGTCTTGGCAGCCAATTAGACTGTTTCTGTTTTGGGTGCAATTTGGATGTTTAGAGAATATGGTTTCGGCTGACGCAAATGCCTGTATTATGTGTGCTTTCTTGTTTCAGTTCATGACTCAGGTGTCTTGTTGATGAATCCATTGTGTTAACGAAGTGGGCATTGTAAATTTCATTGTCTTGGTAGCCAATTAGACTATTTTTGTTTAGTGTGTAATTCGGATGTTTAGAGAATACTGTTTCGGCTGATGAAGATGCATGTATTATGTGTGCTTTCTTGTTTCAGTTCATGGCTCAGGCGTCCTGTTGATGAATCCATTGTGTTAATGAAGTGGGCATTATAAATTTCATTGTCTTGGTAGCCAATTAGGCTGTTTCTGTTTAGGGTGTAACTTGGATGTTTAGAGAATACTGTTTCGGCCGATACAAATGCGTGTGTTATGTGTGCTTTCTTGTTTCAGTTCATGACTCAGGCGTCTTGTTCATGAATCCATTGTGTTAATGAGGTCGGCGTTGCAAATTTCATTGTCTTGGTGGCTAATTAGACTGTTTCTGTTTAGGGTGTGATTTGGGTGTTTAGAGAATACTGTTTCAGCTGATGCAAATGCCTGCATTATGTGTGCTTTCTTGTTTCAGTTCATAACTCGGGCATCTTGTTGATGAATCCATCGTGTTAATGAAGTGGGCATTGTAAACTTCATTGTCTTGGTAGCCAATTAGACTGTTTCTGTTTAGGGTACAATTTGGACGTTTAGAGAATACTGTTTCGGCTGATGCAAATGCCTATATCATGTGTTCTTTCTTGTTTCAGTTCATAACTCAGGTATCTTGTTGATGAATCCATTGTGTTAATGAAGCAGGCATTGTAAGTTTCATTATCTTGGTAGCCAATTAGACTTTTTCTGTTTATGGTGTAATTTGGATGTTTAGGGAATACTGTTTCGGCTGATGCAAATGCCTGTATTATGTGTGCTTTCTTGTTTCAGTTCATGACTCAGGCGTCTTGTAGATGAATCCATCGTGTTAATGAAGTGAGCATTGTAAATTTCATTGTCTTGGTAGCCACTTAGACTGTTTCTGTTTAGGGTGTAATTTGGATGTTTAGAGAATACTGTTTTAGCTGATGCAAATGCCTGTATTATGTGTGTTTTCTTGTTTCAGTTCATGACTCAGGCGTCTTTTTGATGAATCCATTGTGTTAATGAAGTGGGTATTGTAAATTTCATTGTCTTGGTAGCCAATTAGACTGTTTCTATATAGGCTGTGATTTGCATGATTAGAGAATCCTATTTCAGCTGATGCAAATGCCTGTATTATGTGTGCTCTCTTGTTTCTGCTCATAACTCAGGCGTCATATTGATGAATCTATTGTGTCAATGGAGTGGGCATTGCAAAATTCATTGTCTTGGCAGTCAATTAGACTGTTTCTGTTTAGGGTGCACTTTGGATGTTTAGAGAATACAGTTTTGGCTGATGCAAATGCCTGCATTGTGAGTGCTTTCTTGTTTCAGTTCATGACTCAGGCGTCTTGTTGATGAATCCATTGCGTTAATGAAGTGGGCATTGTAAATTTCATTATCTTGGTAGCCAATTAGATTGTTTCTGTTTAGGGTGTAATTTGGATGTTTAGGGCATACTGTTTCAGCTGATGCAAATGCCTGTCTTGTGTGTGCTCTCTTGTTTCAGTTCATAACTCAGGCATCATGTTGATGAATCCATTATGTTAATGGAGTGGGCATTGCAAATTTCATTGTCTTCGTAGCGAATTAGACTGTTTCTGTTTAGGGTGCAATTTGGATGCTTAGAGAATACTATTTTGGCTTATGCAAATGCCTTTATTATGTGTGCTTTCTTGTTTTAGTTCATGACTCAGGCGTCTTGTTGATGAATCCATTGCGTTAATGAAGTGGGCATTGTAAATTTCATTATCTTGGTAGCCAATTAGACTGTTTCTGTTTTGGGTGGAATTTGGATGTTTAGAGCATACTGTTTCGGCTGATGCAAATGCCTGTATTATGTGTGCTTTCTTGTTTCAATTCATGACTGAGGCGTCTTGTTGATGAATCCACTGTGTTAAAGAAGTGGGCATGATAAATTTCATTGTCTTGGTAGCCAGTTAGACTGTTTCTGTTTGGGGTGTAATTTGGATGTTTAGAGAATACTGTTTCGGCTGACGCAAATGCCTGTATTATGTGTGCTTTCTTGTTTCAGTTCATGACTCAGGCGTCTTGTTGATGAATCCATTGTGTTAATGAAGTGGGCATTGTAAATTTCATTGTCTTGGAAGCCAATTAGACTGTTTCTATTTAGGGTGTAATTTGGATGTTTAGAGAATACTGTTTCGGCTGATGCAAATGCCTGTATTATGTGTGCTTCCTTGTTTCAGTTCATGACTCAGGCGTCTTGTTGATGAATCCATTGTGTTAATGAAGTGGGCATTGTAAATTTCATTGTCTTGGTAGCCAATTAGACTGTTTCTGTTTAGGGTGTAACTTGGATGTTTAGAGAATACTATTTCGGCTGATGCGAATGCGTGTATTATGTGTGCTTTCTTGTTTCAGTTCATGACTCTGGCGTCTTGTTGATGAATCCATTATGTTAATGAAGTGGGAATTGCAAATCTCATTGTCTTGGCAGCCAATTAGACTGTTTCTGTTTAGGGTGTGATTTGGATGTTTAGAGAATAATGTTTCAGCTGATGCAAATGCATGTATTATGTGTGCTTTCTTGTTTCAGTTCAAAACTCAGGCGTCTTGTTGATGAACCCATCGTGTCAGAGAAGTGGGCATTGTAGATTTCATTGTCTTGGCAGCCAATTAGACTGTTTCTGTTTAGGGTACAATTTGAATGTTTAGAGAATATTGTTTCGGCTGATGCAAATGCCTATATTATGTGTGCTTTGTTGTTTCAGTTCATGACTCAGGCGTCTTGTTGATGAATCCATTGTGTTAATGAAGTAGGCATTGTAAGTTTCATTGTCTTGATGGCCAATTAGACTGTTTCTGTTTAGGGTGTGATTTGGATGCTTAGAGAATACTGTTTCAGCTGATGCAAATGTCTATATTATGTGCGCTTTCTTGTTTCAGTTCATGACTCAGGCGTCTTATTGATGAATCCGTTGTGTTAATGAAGCGGACATTGTAAATTTCCTTATCTTGGTAGCCAATTAGACTTTTTCTGTGTAGGGTGTAATTTGGATGTTTAGAGAATACTGTTTCGGCTGATGCAAATGCGTGTATTATGTGTGCTTTCTTGTTTCAGTTCATAACTCAAGCGTCTGGTTGATGAATCCATTGTGTTAATGAAGTGGGCATTGTAAATTTCATTATCTTGGTAGCCAATTAGACTGTTTCTGTTTAGGGTGTGATTTGGATGTTTAGACAATACTGTTTCAGCTGATGCAAATGCCTGTATTATGTGTACTTTCTTGTTTCAGTTCATAACTCAGGCGTCATGTTGATGAATCCATTGTGTTAATGAAGTAGGCATTGCAAATTTCGTTGTCTTGGTAGCCAATTCGACTGTTTCTGTTTAGGGTGCAATTTGGATGTTTAGAGAATACTGTTTTGGCTGATGCAAATGCCTCTATTATGTGTGCTTTCTTATTTCAGTTCATGACTCAGGCATCTTGTTGATGAATCCATTGTGTTAATGAAGCGGGCATTGTAAATTTCAGTATCTTGGTAGCCGATTAGACTGTTTCAGTTTAGGGTGCAATTTGGATGCTTAGAGAATACTTTTTCGGCTGATGCAAATGCCTGTATTATCTTGTTTCAATTCATGACTCAGGCGTTTTGTTGATGAATCCATTGTGTTAATGAAGTGGGCATCGTAAATTTCATTGTCTTGGTAGCCAATTAGACTGTTACTGTTTACGGTGTAACTTGGATGTTTAGGGAATACTGTCTCGGCTGATGCAAATGCCTGTATTATGTGTGCTTTCTTGCTTCAGTTCATGACACAGGCGTCCTGTTGATGAATCCATTATGTCAATGAAGTCAGCATTGTAAATTTCGTTGTCGTGGTGGCCAATTAGATTGTTTCTGTTCAGGGTGCAATTTGGATGTTTAGAGAATACTACTTCGGCTAATGCAAATGCGCGTATTATGTGTGCTTTCTTGTTTCAGTTCATGACTCAGGCGTCTTGTTGATAAATCCATTGTGTTAATGGAGTGGGCATTGTAAATTTCATTGTCTTGGCAGCCAATTAGACTGTTTCTGTTTAGGGTGTGATTTGGATGTTTAGAGAATACTGTTTCAACTGATGCAAATGCCTGTATTATGTGTGCTTTGTTGTTTCGGTTCATAACTCAGGCGTCTCGTTGATGAATTATTGTGTTAATGAGGTGGGCATTGTAAATTTCATTATCTTGGCAGCCAATTAGACTGTTTCTATTTAGGGTGCAATTTGGACGTTTAGAGAATACTGTTTCGGCTGATGCAAATGCCTGTATTATGTGTGCTTTCTTGTTTCAGTTCAAGACTCAGGCGTCTTATTGATGAATCCATTATGTCTATGAAGCGTGCATTGTAAATTTCATTATCTTGGTAGCCAATTAGACTGTTTCTGTTTAGGGTGTAATTTGGATGTTTAGAGAATATAGTTCCGGCTGACGCAAATGCCTGTATTATGTGTGCTTTCTTGTTTCAGTTCATAACTCAGGAGTCATATTGATGAATCCATTGTGTTAATGAAGTAGGCATTGCAAATTTCATTGTCTTGGTAGCCAATTCGACCGTTTCTGTTTAGGGTGCAATTTGGATGTTTAGAGAATACTGTTTTGGCTGATGCAAATGCCTCTATTATGTGTGCTTTCTTGTTTCAGTTCATGACTCAGGAGTCTTGTTGATGAATCCATTGTGTTAATGAAGCGGGCATTGTAAATTTCAGTATCATGGTAGCCGATTAGACTGTTTCTGTTGAGGGTGCAATTTGGATGTTTACAGAATACTGTTTCGGCTGATGCAAATGCCTGCATTATCTTGTTTCAATTCATGACTCAGGCGTCTTGTTGATGAATCCATTGTGCTAATGAGGTGGGCATTATAAATTTCATTGTCTTGATAGCCAATTAGACTGTTTTTGTTTAGGGTGTGATTAGGATGTTTAGAGAATACTGCTTCAGCTGATGCAAATGCCTGTATTATGTCTGCTTTCTTGTTTCAGTTCATAACTCAGGCGTCTTGTTGATGAATCCATTGTGTTAATGAGGTGGGCATTGTAAATTTCATTGTCTTGGTAGCCAATTAGACTGTTTCTGTTTAGGGTGCAATTTGGACGTTTAGAGAATACTGTTTCGGCTGATGCAAATGCCTGTATTATGTGTGCTTTCTTGTTTCAGTTCATGACTCAGGCGTTTTGTTGATGAATCCATTATGTTATGAAGCGTGCATTGTAAATTTCGTTATCTTGGTAGCCAATTAGACTGTTTCTGTTTAGGGTGTAATTTGGATGTTTAGAGAATATAATTCCGGCTGACGCAAATGCCTGTATTATGCGTGCTTTCTTGTTTCTGTTCATGACTCAGGCGTCTCGTTGATGACTCCGTTATGTTAATGAAGTGGGCAATGTAAATTTCATTGTCTTAGCAGCCAATTAGACAGTTTCTGTTTAGGGTGTAATTTGGATGTCTAGAGAATACTGTTTCGGCTGATGCAAATGCCTGCATTATGTGTGCTTTCTTGTTTCAGTTCATGACTCAGGCGTCTTGTTGATGAGTCCATTGTGTTGTTGAAGTGGGCATTGTAAATTTCATTGTCTTGGCAGCCAATTAAACTGTTTCTGCTTAGGTGTAATTTGGATGTTTAGAGAATACTGTTTCAACTGATGCAAATGCCTGTATTATGTGAGCTTTCTTGTTTCAGTTCGTGACTTAGGCATCTTGTTGACGAATCCATTGTGTTAATGAAGTGGGCATTGTAAATTTCACTGTCTTGGTAGCCAATCAGACTGTTTCTATTTAGGGTGTAATTTGGATGTTTAGAGAATTCTGTTTCGGCTGATGCAAATGGCTGCATTATGTGTGCTTTCTTGTTTCGGTTCATGTCTCAGGCATCTTATGATGAATCCATTGTGTTAATGAAGTGGGCATTGTAAATTTCATTGTCTTGGTATCCGATTAGACTGTTTCTGTTCTGGGTGTGATTTGGATGTTTAGAGAAAACTGTTTCAGCTGATGCAAATGCTTGTATTATGTGTGCTTTCTTGTTTCAGTTCATAACTCAGGCGTCTTGTTGATGAATCCATTATGTTAATGAAGTAGGCATTGTAAATTTCATTGCCTTGGTAGCCAATTAGATTGTTTCTGTTTAGGATGCAATTTAGATGTTTAGAGAATACTGTTTCGGCTAATGCTAATGCCTGTATTATGTGTGCTTTCTTGTTTCAGTTCATGACTCAGGCGTCTTGTTGATGAATCCATTGTGTTAATGAAGCGGGCATTGCAAATTTCATTATCTTGGTAGCCAATTTGACTTTTTCTGTTTAGGGTGTAATTTGGATGTTTAGAGAAAACTGTTTCGGCTGATGCAAATGCCTGTATTATGTGTGCTTTCTTGTTTCAGTTCATGACTCAGGCGTCTTGCTGATGAATCCATTGTGTTAATAAAGTGAGCATCGTAAATTTCATTGTCTTGGTAGCCAATTAGACTGTTTCTGTTTGGGGTGCAATTTGGATGTTTAGAGAATACTGTTTCGGCTGATGCAAATACCTGTGTTTTGTGTGCTTTCTTACCTCAGTTCATGACTCAGGCGTCTTGTTGATGAATCCATTATGTTAATGAAGTGGGCATCGTAAATTTCATTGTCTTGGTAGCCAATTAGACTGTTTCTATTTAGGGTGTAATTTGGATGTTCGGAGAATACTGTTTCAGCTGATGCAAATGCGTGTATTATGTGTGCTTTCTTGTTTCAGTTCATGACTCAGGCGTCTTGTTGATGAATCCATTATGTTAACGAAGTGGGTATTGTAAATTTCGTTGTCTTGGTAGCCAATTAGACTGTTTCTGTTTAGGGTGTGATTTGGAAGTTTAGAGAATATTGTTTCAGCTGATGCAAATGCTTGTATTATGCGTGCTCTCTTGTTTCAGTTCATAACTCAGGCGTCAAGTTGATGAATCCATTGTGTTAATGGAGTGGGCATTGCAAATTTCATTGTCTTGGTAGCCAATTAGACTGTTTCTGTTTGGGGTGCAATTTGGATGTTTAGAGAATACTGTTTGGGCTTATGCAAATGCCTGTATTATGTGTGCTTTCTTGTTTCAGTTCATGACTCAGGCATCTTGTTGATGAATCCATTGCGTTAATGAAGTGGGCATTGTAAATTCATTATCTTGGTAGCCAATTAGATTGTTTCTGTTTAGGGTGTAATTTGGATGTTTAGAGCATACTGTTTCAGCTGATGCAAATGCCTGTCTTGTGTGTGCTCTCTTGTTTCAGTTCATAACTCAGGCATCATGTTGATGAATCCATTATGTTAATGGAGTGGGCATTGCAAATTTCATTGTCTTCGTAGCGAATTAGACTGTTTCTGTTTAGGGTGCAATTTGGATGTTTAGAGAATACTATTTTGGCTGATGCAAATGCCTTTATTATGTGTGCTTTCTTGTTTTAGTTCATGACTCAGGCGTCTTGTTGATGAATCCATTGCGTTAATGAAGTGGGCACTGTAAATTTCATTATCTTGGTAACCAATTAGACTGTTTCTGTTTAGGGTGGAATTTGGATGTTTAGAGCATACTGTTTCGGCTGATGCAAATGCCTGTATTATGTGTGCTTTCTTGTTTCAATTCATGACTGAGGCGTCTTGTTGATGAATCCACTGTGTTAAAGAAGTGGGCATCGTAAATTTCATTGTCTTGGTAGCCAGTTAGACTGTTTCTGTTTGGGGTGTAATTTGGATGTTTAGAGAATACTGTTTCGGCCGACGCAAATGCCTGTATTATGTGTGCTTTCTTGTTTCAGTTCATGACTCAGGCGTCTTGTTGATGAATCCATTGTGTTAATGAAGTGGGCATTGTAAATTTCATTGTCTTGGTAGCCAATTAGACTGTTTCTATTTAGGGTGTTATTTGGATGTTTAGAGAATACTGTTTCGGCTGATGAAAATGCCTGTATTATGTGTGCTTCCTTGTTTCAGTTCATGGCTTAGGCGTCTTGTTGATGAATCCATTGTGTTAATGAAGTGGGCATTGTAAATTTCATTGTCTTGGTAGCCAATTAGACTGTTTCTGTTTAGGGTGTAGCTTGGATGTTTAGAGAATACTGTTTCGGCTGATGCAAATGCGTGTATTATGTGTGCTTTCTTGTTTCAGTTCATGACTCAGGCGTCTTGTTGATGAATCCATTATGTTAATGAAGTGGGAATTGCAAATCTCATTGTCTTGGCAGCCAATTAGACTGTTTCTGTTTAGGGTGTGATTTGGATGTTTAGAGAATAATGTTTCAGCTGATGCAAATGCATGTATTATGTGTGCTTTCTTGTTTCAGTTCAAAACTCAGGCGTCTTGTTGATGAACCCATCGTGTCAGAGAAGTGGGCATTGTAGATTTCATTGTCTTGGCTAGCCAATTAGACTGTTTCTGTTTAGGGTACAATTTGAATGTTTAGAGAATATTGTTTCGGCTGATGCAAATGCCTATATTATGTGTGCTTTGTTGTTTCAGTTCATGACTCAGGCGTCTTGTTGATGAATCCATTGTGTTAATGAAGTAGGCATTGTAAGTTTCATTGTCTTGATGGCCAATTAGACTGTTTCTGTTTAGGGTGTGATTTGGATGCTTAGAGAATACTGTTTCAGCTGATGCAAATGTCTATATTATGTGCGCTTTCTTGTTTCAGTTCATGACTCAGGCGTCTTGTTGATGAATCCGTTGTGTTAATGAAGCGGACATTGTAAATTTCCTTATCTTGGTAGCCAATTAGACTTTTTCTGTGTAGGGTGTAATTTGGATGTTTAGAGAATACTGTTTCGGCTGATGCAAATGCGTGTATTATGTGTGCTTTCTTGTTTCAGTTCATAACTCAAGCGTCTGGTTGATGAATCCATTGTGTTAATGAAGTGGGCATTGTAAATTTCATTATCTTGGTAGCCAATTAGACTGTTTCTGTTTAGGGTGTGATTTGGATGTTTAGACAATACTGTTTCAGCTGATGCAAATGCCTGTATTATGTGTACTTTCTTGTTTCAGTTCATAACTCAGGCGTCATGTTGATGAATCCATTGTGTTAATGAAGTAGGCATTGCAAATTTCGTTGTCTTGGTAGCCAATTCGACTGTTTCTGTTTAGGGTGCAATTTGGATGTTTAGAGAATACTGTTTTGGCTGATGCAAATGCCTCTATTATGTGTGCTTTCTTGTTTCAGTTCATGACTCAGGCATCTTGTTGATGAATCCATTGTGTTAATGAAGCGGGCATTGTAAATTTCAGTATCTTGGTAGCCGATTAGACTGTTTCAGTTTAGGGTGCAATTTGAATGCTTAGAGAATACTTTTTCGGCTGATGCAAATGCCTGTATTATCTTGTTTCAATTCATGACTCAGGCGTTTTGTTGATGAATCCATTGTGTTAATGAAGTGGGCATCGTAAATTTCATTGTCTTGGTAGCCAATTAGACTGTTACTGTTTACGGTGTAACTTGGATGTTTAGGGAATACTGTTTCGGCTGATGCAAATGCCTGTATTATGTGTGCTTTCTTGCTTCAGTTCATGACACAGGCGTCCTGTTGATGAATCCATTATGTCAATGAAGTCGGCATTGTAAATTTCGTTGTCGTGGTGGCCAATTAGATTGTTTCTGTTTAGGGTGCAATTTGGATGTTTAGAGAATACTACTTCGGCTAATGCAAATGCGCGTATTATGTGTGCTTTCTTGTTTCAGTTCATGACTCAGGCGTCTTGTTGATAAATCCATTGTGTTAATGAAGTGGGCATTGTAAATTTCATTGTCTTGGTAGCCAATTAGACTGTTTCTGTTTAAGGTGTGATTTGGATGTTTAGAGAATACTGTTTCAACTGATGCAAATGCCTGTATTATGTGTGCTTTCTTGTTTCAGTTCATAACTCAGGCGTCTTGTTGATGAATCCATTGTGTTAATGAAGTGGGCATTGTAAATTTCATTGTCTTGGTAGCCAATTAGACTGTTTCTGTTTAGTGTGCAATTTGGACGTTTAGAGAATACTGTTTCGGCTGATGCAAATGCCTGTATTATGTGTGCTTTCTTGTTTCAGTTCATGACTCAGGCGTTTTGTTGACGAATCCATTATGTCTATGAAGCGTGCATTGCAAATTTCATTATCTTGGTAGCCAATTAGACTGTTTCTGTTTAGGGTGTAATTTGGATGTTTAGAGAATATAGTTCCGGCTGACGCAAATGCCTGTATTATGTGTGCTTTCTTGTTTCAGTTCATAAATCAGGAGTCATATTGATGGATCCATTGTGTTAATGAAGTAGGCATTGCAAATTTCATTATCATGGTAGCCAATTCGACTGTTTCTGTTTAGGGTGCAATTTGGATGTTTAGAGAAAACTGTTTTGGCTGATGCAAATGCCTCTATTATGTGTGCTTTCTTGTTTCAGTTCATGACTCAGGCGTCTTGTTGATGAATCCATTGTGTTAATGAAGCGGGCATTGTAAATTTCAGTATCATGGTAGCCGATTAGACTGTTTCTGTTTAGGGTGCAATTTGGATGTTTAGAGAATACTGTTTCGGCGGATGCAAATGCCTGTATTATCTTGTTTCAATTCATGACTCAGGCGTCTTCTTGATGAATCCATTGTGTTAATGAGGTGGGCATTGTAAATTTCATTGTCTTGATAGCCAATTAGACTGTTTTTGTTTAGGGTGTGATTAGGATGTTTAGAGATAACTGCTTCAGCGGATGCAAATGCCTGTATTATGTGTGCTTTCTTGTTTCAGTTCATAACTCAGGCGTCTTGTTGATGAATCCATTGTGTTAATGAAGTGGGCATTGTAAATTTCATTGTGTTGGTAGCCAATTAGACTATTTCTGTTCAGGGTGCAATTTGGACGTTTAGAGAATACTGTTTCGGCTGATGCAAATGCCTGTATTATGTGTGCTTTCTTGTTTCAGTTCATGACTCAGGCGTTTTGTTGATGAATCCATTATGTTATGAAGCGTGCATTGTAAATTTCATTATCTTGGTAGCCAATTAGACTGTTTCTGTTTAGGGTGTAATTTGGATGTTTAGAGAATATAATTCCGGCTGACGCAAATGCCTGTATTATGCGTGCTTTCTTGTTTCAGTTCATGACTCAGGCGTCTCGTTGATGACTCCGTTGTGTTAATGAAGTGGGCAATGTAAATTTCATTGTCTTAGCAGCCAATTAGACTGTTTCTGTTTAGGGCGTAATTTGGATGTCTAGAGAATACTGTTTCGGCTGATGCAAATGCCCGCATTATGCGTGCTTTCTTGTTTCAGTTCATGACTCAGGCGTCTTGTTGATGAGTCCATTGTGTTGTTGAAGTGGGCATTGTAAATTTCATTGTCTTGGCAGCCAATTAAACTGTTTCTGCTTAGGTGTAATTTGGATGTTTAGAGAATACTGTTTCAACTGATGCAAATGCCTGTATTATGTGTGCTTTCTTGTTTCAGTTCGTGACTTAGGCATCTTGTTGACGAATCCATTGTGTTAATGAAGTGGGCATTGTAAATTTCACTGTCTTGGTAGCCAATCAGACTGTTTCTATTTAGGGTGTAATTTGGATGTTTAGAGAATTCTGTTTCGGCTGATGCAAATGGCTGCATTATGTGTGCTTTCTTGTTTCGGTTCATATCTCAGGCATCTTATTGATGAATCCATTGTGTTAATGAAGTGGGCATTGTAAATTTCATTGTCTTGGTAGCCGATTAGACTGTTTCTGTTCTGGGTGTGATTTGGATGTTTAGAGAAAACTGTTTCAGCTGATGCAAATGCTTGTATTATGTGTGCTTTCTTGTTTCAGTTCATAACTCAGGCGTCTTGTTGATGAATCCATTATGTTAATGAAGTAGGCATTGTAAATTTCATTGGCTTGGTAGCCAATTAGACTGTTTCTGTTTAGGATGCAATTTAGATGTTTAGAGAATACTGTTTCGGCTAATGCTAATGCCTGTATTATGTGTGCTTTCTTGTTTCAGTTCATGACTCAGGCGTCTTATTGATGAATCCATTGTGTTAATGAAGCGGGCATTGCAAATTTCATTATCTTGGTAGCCAATTTGACTTTTTCTGTTTAGGGTGTAATTTGGATGTTTAGAGAAAACTGTTTCGGCTGATGCAAATGCCTGTATTATGTGTGCTTTCTTGTTTCAGTTCATGACTCAGGCGTCTTGCTGATGAATCCATTGTGTTAATAAAGTGAGCATCGTAAATTTCATTGTCTTGGTAGCCAATTAGACTGTTTCTGTTTGGGGTGCAATTTGGATGTTTAGAGAATACTGTTTCGGCTGATGCAAATACCTGTGTTTTGTGTGCTTTCTTACTTCAGTTCATGCCTCAGGCGTCTTGTTGATGAATCCATTATGTTAATGAAGTGGGCATCGTAAATTTCATTGTCTTGGTAGCCAATTAGACTGTTTCTATTTAGGGTGTAATTTGGATGTTCGGAGAATACTGTTTCAGCTGATGCAAATGCGTGTATTATGTGTGCTTTCTTGTTTCAGTTCATGACTCAGGCGTCTTGTTGATGAATGCATTATGTTAACGAAGTGGGTATTGTAAATTTCGTTGTCTTGGTAGCCAATTAGACTGTTTCTGTTTAGGGTGTGATTTGGAAGTTTAGAGAATATTGTTTCAGCTGATGCAAATGCTTGTATTATGCGTGCTCTCTTGTTTCAGTTCATAACTCAGGCGTCAAGTTGATGAATCCATTGTGTTAATGGAGTGGGCATTGCAAATTTCATTGTCTTGGTAGCCAACTAGACTGTTTCTGTTTGGGGTGCAATTTGGATGTTTAGAGAATACTGTTTGGGCTTATGCAAATGCCTGTATTATGTGTGCTTTCTTGTTTCAGTTCATGACTCAGGCATCTTGTTGATGAATCCATTGCGTTAATGAAGTGGGCATTGTAAATTTCATTATCTTGGTAGCCAATTAGACTGTTTCTGTTTAGGGTGTAATTTGGATGTTTAGAGCATACTGTTTCGGCTGATGCCAATGCCTGTATTATGTGTGCTTTCTTCTTTCAATTCATGACTCAGGCATCTTGTTGTTGAATCCACTGTGTTAATGAAGTGAGCATCGTAAATTTCATTGTCTTGGCTGCCAATTAGACTGTTTCTATTTGGGGTGCAATTTGGATGTTTAGAGAATATGGTTTCGGCTGATGCAAATGCCTGTATTATGTGTGCTTTCTTGTTTCAGTTCATGACTCAGGCGTCTTGTTGATGAATCCATTGTGTTAACGAAGTGGGCATTGTAAATTTCATTGTCTTGGTAGCCAATTAGACTATTTTTGTTTAGTGTGTAATTTGGATGTTTAGAGAATACTGTTTCGGCTGATGAAAATGCATGTATTATGTGTGCTTTCTTGTTTCCGTTCATGACTCAGGCGTCCTTTTGATGAATCCATTGTGTTAATGAAGTGGGCATTATAAATTTCATTGTCTTGGTAGCCAATTAGGCTGTTTCTGTTTAGGGTGTAACTTGGATGTTTAGAGAATACTGTTTCGGCCGATACAAATGCGTGTGTTATGTGTGCTTTCTTGTTTCAGTTCATGACTCAGGCGTCTTGTTCATGAATCCATTGTGTTAATGAGGTCGGCGTTGCAAATTTCATTGTCTTGGTAGCTAATTAGACTGTTTCTGTTTAGGGTGTGATTTGGATGTTTAGAGAATACTGTTTCAGCTGATGCAAATGCCTGCATTATGTGTGCTTTCTTGTTTCAGTTCATAACTCAGGCATCTTGTTGATGAATCCATCGTGTTAATGAATTTGGCATTGTAAACTTCATTGTCTTGGTAGCCAATTAGACTGTTTCTGTTTAGGGTACAATTTGGACGTTTAGAGAATACTGTTTCGGCTGATGCAAATGCCTATATCATGTGTTCTTTCTTGTTTCAGTTCATAACTCAGGTATCTTGTTGATGAATCCATTGTGTTAATGAAGCAGGCATTGTAAGTTTCATTATCTTGGTAGCCAATTAGACTTTTTCTGTTTATGGTGTAATTTGGATGTTTAGGGAATACTGTTTCGGCTGATGCAAATGCCTGTATTATGTGTGCTTTCTTGTTTCAGTTCATGACTCAGGCGTCTTGTAGATGAATCCATCGTGTTAATGAAGTGAGCATTGTAAATTTCATTGTCTTGGTAGCCACTTAGACTGTTTCTGTTTAGGGTGTAATTTGGATGTTTAGAGAATACTGTTTTAGCTGATGCAAATGCCTGTATTATGTGTGTTTTCTTGTTTCAGTTCATGACTCAGGCGTCTTTTTGATGAATCCATTGTGTTAATGAAGTGGGTATTGTAAATTTCATTGTCTTGGTAGCCAATTAGACTGTTTCTATATAGGCTGTGATTTGCATGATTAGAGAATCCTATTTCAGCTGATGCAAATGCCTGTATTATGTGTGCTCTCTTGTTTCTGTTCATAACTCAGGCGTCATATTGATCAATCTATTGTGTTAATGGAGTGGGCATTGCAAAATTCATTGTCTTGGCAGCCAATTAGACTGTTTCTGTTTAGGGTGCACTTTGGATGTTTAGAGAATACAGTTTTGGCTGATGCAAATGCCTGCATTGTGTGTGCTTTCTTGTTTCAGTTCATGACTCAGGCGTCTTGTTGAAGAATCCATTGCGTTAATGAAGTGGGCATTGTAAATTTCATTATCTTGGTAGCCAATTAGATTGTTTCTGTTTAGGGTGTAATTTGGATGTTTAGAGCATACTGTTTCAGCTGATGCAAATGCCTGTCTTGTGTGTGCTCTCTTGTTTCAGTTCATAACTCAGGCATCATGTTGATGAATCCATTATGTTAATGGAGTGGGCATTGCAAATTTCATTGTCTTCGTAGCGAATTAGACTGTTTCTGTTTAGGGTGCAATTTGGATGTTTAGAGAATACTATTTTGGCTGATGCAAATGCCTTTATTATGTGTGCTTTCTTGTTTTAGTTCATGACTCAGGCGTCTTGTTGATGAATCCATTGCGTTAATGAAGTGGGCACTGTAAATTTCATTATCTTGGTAACCAATTAGACTGTTTCTGTTTAGGGTGGAATTTGGATGTTTAGAGCATACTGTTTCGGCTGATGCAAATGCCTGTATTATGTGTGCTTTCTTGTTTCAATTCATGACTGAGGCGTCTTGTTGATGAATCCACTGTGTTAAAGAAGTGGGCATCGTAAATTTCATTGTCTTGGTAGCCAGTTAGACTGTTTCTGTTTGGGGTGTAATTTGGATGTTTAGAGAATACTGTTTCGGCTGACGCAAATGCCTGTATTATGTGTGCTTTCTTGTTTCAGTTCATGACTCAGGCGTCTTATTGATGAATCCATTGTGTTAATGAAGTGGGCATTGTAAATTTCATTATCTTGGTAGCTAATTAGACTGTTTCTATTTAGGGTGTTATTTGGATGTTTAGAGAATACTGTTTCGGCTGATGAAAATGCCTGTATTATGTGTGCTTCCTTGTTTCAGTTCATGGCTTAGGCGTCTTGTTGATGAATCCATTGTGTTAATGAAGTGGGCATTGTAAATTTCATTGTCTTGGTAGCCAATTAGACTGTTTCTGTTTAGGGTGTAACTTGGATGTTTAGAGAATACTATTTCGGCTGATGCGAATGCGTGTATTATGTGTGCTTTCTTGTTTCAGTTCATGACTCAGGCGTCTTGTTGATGAATCCATTATGTTAATGAAGTGGGAATTGTAAATCTCATTGTCTTGGCAGCCAATTAGACTGTTTCTGTTTAGGGTGTGATTTGGATGTTTAGAGAATAATGTTTCAGCTGATGCAAATGCATGTATTATGTGTGCTTTCTTGTTTCAGTTCAAAACTCAGGCGTCTTGTTGATGAACCCATCGTGTCAGAGAAGTGGGCATTGTAGATTTCATTGTCTTGGAAGCCAATTAGACTGTTTCTGTTTAGGGTACAATTTGAATGTTTAGAGAATATTGTTTCGGCTGATGCAAATGCCTATATTATGTGTGCTTTGTTGTTTCAGTTCATGACTCAGGCGTCTTGTTGATGAATCCATTGTGTTAACGAAGTTGGCATTGTAAGTTTCGTTGTCTTGATGGCCAACTAGACTATTTCTGTTTAGGGTGTGATTTGGATGCTTAGAGAATACTGTTTCAGCTGATGCAAATGTCTATATTATGTGCGCTTTCTTGTTTCAGTTCATGACTCAGGCGTCTTATTGATGAATCCGTTGTGTTAATGAAGCGGACATTGTAAATTTCCTTATCTTGGTAGCCAATTAGACTTTTTCTGTGTAGGGTGTAATTTGGATGTTTAGAGAATACTGTTTCGGCTGATGCAAATGCGTGTATTATGTGTGTTTTCTTGTTTCAGTTCATAACTCAAGCGTCTGGTTGATGAATCCATTGTGTTAATGAAGTGGGCATTGTAAATTTCATTATCTTGGTAGCCAATTAGACTGTTTCTGTTTAGGGTGTGATTTGGATGTTTAGACAATACTGTTTCAGCTGATGCAAATGCCTGTATTATGTGTACTTTCTTGTTTCAGTTCATAACTCAGGCGTCATGTTGATGAATCCATTGTGTTAATGAAGTAGGCATTGCAAATTTCGTTGTCTTGGTAGCCAATTCGACCGTTTCTGTTTAGGGTGCAATTTGGATGTTTAGAGAATACTGTTTTGGCTGATGCAAATGCCTCTATTATGTGTGCTTTCTTGTTTCAGTTCATGACTCAGGCATCTTGTTGATGAATCCATTGTGTTAATGAAGCGGGCATTGTAAATTTCAGTGTCTTGGTAGCCGATTAGACTGTTTCAGTTTAGGGTGTAATTTGGATGCTTAGAGAATACTTTTTCGGCTGATGCAAATGCCTGTATTATGTGTGCTTTCTTGTTTCAGTTCATGACTCAGGCGTTTGTTGATGAATCCATTGTGTTAATGAAGTGGGCATCGTAAATTTCATTGTCTTGGTAGCCAATTAGACTGTTACTGTTTACGGTGTAACTTGGATGTTTAGGGAATACTGTCTCGGCTGATGCAAATGCCTGTATTATGTGTGCTTTCTTGCTTCAGTTCATGACACAGGCGTCCTGTTGATGAATCCATTATGTCAATGAAGTCGGCATTGTAAATTTCGTTGTCGTGGTGGCCAATTAGATTGTTTCTGTTAGGGTGCAATTTGGATGTTTAGAGAATACTACTTCGGCTAATGCAAATGCGCGTATTATGTGTGCTTTCTTGTTTCAGTTCATGACTCAGGCGTCTTGTTGATAAATCCATTGTGTTAATGAAGTGGGCATTGTAAATTTCATTGTCTTGGTAGCCAATTAGACTGTTTCTGTTTAGGGTGTGATTTGGATGTTTAGAGAATACTGTTTCAACTGATGCAAATGCCTGTATTATGTGTGCTTTGTTGTTTCGGTTCATAACTCAGGCGTCTCGTTGATGAATTATTGTGTTAATGAAGTGGGCATTGTAAATTTCATTATCTTGGCAGCCAATTAGACTGTTTCTATTTAGGGTGCAATTTGGACGTTTAGAGAATACTGTTTCGGCTGATGCAAATGCCTGTATTATGTGTGCTTTCTTGTTTCAGTTCAAGACTCAGGCGTCTTATTGATGAATCCATTATGTCTATGAAGCGTGCATTGTAAATTTCATTATCTTGGTAGCCAATTAGACTGTTTCTGTTTAGGGTGTAATTTGGATGTTTAGAGAATATAGTTCCGGCTGACGCAAATGCCTGTATTATGTGTGCTTTCTTGTTTCAGTTCATAACTCAGGAGTCATGTTGATGAATCCATTGTGTTAATGAAGTAGGCATTGCAAATTTCATTGTCTTGGTAGCCAATTCGACTGTTTCTGTTTAGGGTGCAATTTGGATGTTTAGAGAATACTGTTTTGGCTGATGCAAATGCCTCTATTATGTGTGCTTTCTTGTTTCAGTTCATGACTCAGGCGTCTTGTTGATGAATCCATTGTGTTAATGAAGCGGGCATTGTAAATTTCAGTATCATGGTAGCCGATTAGACTGTTTCTGTTTAGGGTGCAATTTGGATGTTTAGAGAATACTGTTTCGGCTGATGCAAATGCCTGCATTATCTTGTTTCAATTCATGACTCAGGCGTCTTGTTGATGAATCCATTGTGTTAATGAGGTGGGCATTGTAAATTTCATTGTCTTGATAGCCAATTAGACTGTTTTTGTTTAGGGTGTGATTAGGATGTTTAGAGAATACTGCTTCAGCTGATGCAAATGCCTGTATTATGTCTGCTTTCTTGTTTCAGTTCATAACTCAGGCGTCTTGTTGATGAATCCATTGTGTTAATGAGGTGGGCATTGTAAATTTCATTGTCTTGGTAGCCAATTAGACTGTTTCTGTTTAGGGTGCAATTTGGACGTTTAGAGAATACTGTTTCGGTTGATGCAAATGCCTGTATTATGTGTGCTTTCTTGTTTCAGTTCATGACTCAGGCGTTTTGTTGATGAATCCATTATGTTATGAAGCGTGCATTGTAAATTTCATTATCTTGGTAGCCAATTAGACTGTTTCTGTTTAGGGTGTAATTTGGATGTTTAGAGAATATAATTCCGGCTGACGCAAATGCCTGTATTATGCGTGCTTTCTTGTTTCTGTTCATGACTCAGGCGTCTCGTTGATGACTCCGTTGTGTTAATGAAGTGGGCAATGTAAATTTCATTGTCTTAGCAGCCAATTAGACAGTTTCTGTTTAGGGCGTAATTTGGATGTCTAGAGAATACTGTTTCGGCTGATGCACATGCCTGCATTATGTGTGCTTTCTTGTTTCAGTTCATGACTCAGGCGTCTTGTTGATGAGTCCATTGTGTTGTTGAAGTGGGCATTGTAAATTTCATTGTCTTGGCAGCCAATTAAACTGTTTCTGCTTAGGTGTAATTTGGATGTTTAGAGAATACTGTTTCAACTGATGCAAATGCCTGTATTATGTGAGCTTTCTTGTTTCAGTTCGTGACTTAGGCATCTTGTTGACGAATCCATTGTGTTAATGAAGTGGGCATTGTAAATTTCACTGTCTTGGTAGCCAATCAGACCGTTTCTATTTAGGGTGTAATTTGGATGTTTAGAGAATTCTGTTTCGGCTGATGCAAATGGCTGCATTATGTGTGCTTTCTTGTTTCGGTTCATGTCTCAGGCATCTTATTGATGAATCCATTGTGTTAATGAAGTGGGCATTGTAAATTTCATTGTCTTGGTAGCCGATTAGACTGTTTCTGTTCTGGGTGTGATTTGGATGTTTAGAGAAAACTGTTTCAGCTGATGCAAATGCTTGTATTATGTGTGCTTTCTTGTTTCAGTTCATAACTCAGGCGTCTTGTTGATGAATCCATTATGTTAATGAAGTAGGCATTGTAAATTTCATTGCCTTGGTAGCCAATTAGATTGTTTCTGTTTAGGATGCAATTTAGATGTTTAGAGAATACTGTTTCGGCTAATGCTAATGCCTGTACTATGTGTGCTTTCTTGTTTCAGTTCATGACTCAGGCGTCTTGTTGATGAATCCATTGTGTTAATGAAGCGGGCATTGCAAATTTCATTATCTTGGTAGCCAATTTGACTTTTTCTGTTTAGGGTGTAATTTGGATGTTTAGAGAAAACTGTTTCGGCTGATGCAAATGCCTGTATTATGTGTGCTTTCTTGTTTCAGTTCATGACTCAGGCGTCTTGCTGATGAATCCATTGTGTTAATAAAGTGAGCATCGTAAATTTCATTGTCTTGGTAGCCAATTAGACTGTTTCTGTTTGGGGTGCAATTTGGATGTTTAGAGAATACTGTTTCGGCTGATGCAAATACCTATGTTTTGTGTGCTTTCTTACTTCAGTTCATGACTCAGGCGTCTTGTTGATGAATCCATTATGTTAATGAAGTGGGCATCGTAAATTTCATTGTCTTGGTAGCCAATTAGACTGTTTCTATTTAGGGTGTAATTTGGATGTTCGGAGAATACTGTTTCAGCTGATGCAAATGCGTGTATTATGTGTGCTTTCTTGTTTCAGTTCATGACTCAGGCGTCTTGTTGATGAATGCATTATGTTAACGAAGTGGGTATTGTAAATTTCTTTGTCTTGGTAGCCAATTAGACTGTTTCTGTTTAGGGTGTGATTTGGAAGTTTAGAGAATATTGTTTCAGCTGATGCAAATGCTTGTATTATGCGTGCTCTCTTGTTTCAGTTCATAACTCAGGCGTCAAGTTGATGAATCCATTGTGTTAATAGAGTGGGCGTTGTAAATTTCATTGTCTTGGTAGCCAATTAGACTGTTTCTGTTTGGGGTGCAATTTGGATGTTTAGAGAATACTGTTTGGGCTTATGCAAATGCCTGTATTATGTGTGCTTTCTTGTTTCAGTTCATGACTCAGGCATCTTGTTGATGAATCCATTGCGTTAATGAAGTGGGCCTTGTAAATTTCATTATCTTGGTAGCCAATTAGACTGTTTCTGTTTAGGGTGTCATTTGGATGTTTAGAGCATACTGTTTCGGCTGATGCCAATGCCTGTATTATGTGTGCCTTCTTCTTTCAATTCATGACTCAGGCATCTTGTTGTTGAATCCACTGTGTTAATGAAGTGAGCATCGTAAATTTCATTGTCTTGGCAGCCAATTAGACTGTTTCTGTTTGGGGTGCAATTTGGATGTTTAGAGAATATGGTTTCGGCTGACGCAAATGCCTGTATTATGTGTGCTTTCTTGTTTCAGTTCATGACTCAGGTGTCTTGTTGATGAATCCATTGTGTTAACGAAGTGGGCATTGTAAATTTCATTGTCTTGGTAGCCAATTAGACTATTTTTGTTTAGTGTGTAATTCGGATGTTTAGAGAATACTGTTTCGGCTGATGAAGATGCATGTATTATGTGTGCTTTCTTGTTTCAGTTCATGGCTCAGGCGTCCTGTTGATGAATCCATTGTGTTAATGAAGTGGGCATTATAAATTTCATTGTCTTGGTAGCCAATTAGGCTGTTTCTGTTTAGGGTGTAACTTGGATGTTTAGAGAATGCTGTTTCGGCCGATACAAATGCGTGTGTTATGTGTGCTTTCTTGTTTCAGTTCATGACTCAGGCGTCTTGTTCATGAATCCATTGTGTTAATGAGGTCGGCGTTGCAAATTTCATTGTCTTGGTAGCTAATTAGACTGTTTCTGTTTAGGGTGTGATTTGGATGTTTAGAGAATACTGTTTCAGCTGATGCAAATGCCTGCATTATGTGTGCTTTCCTGTTTCAGTTCATAACTCAGGCATCTTGTTGATGAATCCACGTGTTAATGAAGTGGGCATTGTAAACTTCATTGTCTTGGTAGCCAATTAGACTGTTTCTGTTTAGGGGTACATTTGGACGTTGAGAGATACTGTTTCGGCTGATGCAAATGCCTATATCATGTGTTCTTTCTTGTTTCAGTTCATAACTCAGGTATCTTGTTGATGAATCCATTGTGTTAATGAAGCGGGCATTGTAAGTTTCATTATCTTGGTAGCCAATTAGACTTTTTCTGTTTATGGTGTAATTTGGATGTTTAGAGAATACTGTTTCGGCTGATGCAAATGCCTGTATTATGTGTGCTTTCTTGTTTCAGTTCATGACTCAGGCGTCTTGTTGATGAATCCATCGTGTTAATGAAGTGGGCATTGTAAATTTCATTGTCTTGGTAGCCAATTAGACTGTTTCTGTTTAGGGTGTAATTTGGGTGTTTAGAGAACACTGTTTCGGCTGATGCAAATGCCGGTATTATGTGTGTTTTCTTGTTTCAGTTCATGACTCAGGCGTCTTGTTGATGAATCCATTTGTGTTAAGTGAAGTGGGTATGTAAAATTTCATTGTCTTGGCAGTCAATTAGACTGTTTCTGTTTAGGGTGCACTTTGGATGTTTAGAGAATACAGTTTTGGCTGATGCAAATGCCTGCATTGTGAGTGCTTTCTTGTTTCAGTTCATGACTCAGGCGTCTTGTTGATGAATCCATTGCGTTAATGAAGTGGGCATTGTAAATTTCATTGTCTTGGTAGCCAAATGGACTTTTTCTGTTTTGGGTGTAATTTGGATGCTTAGAGAGCACTGTTTCGGCTGATGCAAATGCCAATATTATGTGTGCTTTCTTGTTTCAGTTCACGACCTCAGGCGTCTTGTTGCATGAATCCATTGCGTTAATGAAGGTGGCATTTGTAAATTCATTATCTTGGTAGCCAATTAGATTGTTTCTGTTTAGGGTGTAATTTGGATGTTTAGAGCCATACTGTTTCAGCTGATGCAAATGCCGTCTTGTGGTGCTCTCTTGTTCAGTTCATACTCAGGATGCATGTTTGATGTGAATCCATTATGTTAATGGACGTGGGCATTGCAAATTTCATTGTCTTTCGTTAGCGAATTAGACTGTTTCTGTTTAGGGTGCAATTTGGATGCTTATGAGATACTATTTGGCTTATGGCAAATGCCTTTATTATGTGGGCTTTCTTGTTTTAGTTCATGACTCAGGCGCTTGTTGATGAATCCATTGCGTTAATGAAGTGGGCAATTGTAAATTTCATTATCTTGGTAGCCAATAGATGTTTCTGTTTAGGGTGGAATTGGATGTTTAGGAGCAATACTGTTTCGGCTGATTGCAAATGCCTGTATTATGAGTGCTTTCTTGTTTCAATTCATGACTCAGGCGTCTTGTTGATGAATCCACTGTGTTGATGAAGAGGGCATCGTAAATTTCATTGTCTTGGTAGCCAATTAGACTGTTTCTGTTTATGGTGCAATTTGGATGTTTAGAGAATACTGTTTTGGCTGATGCGAATGCCTGTATTATGTGTGCTTTCTTGTTTCAATTCATGACTCAGGCATCTTGTTGATGAATCCATTGTGTTAATGAAGTGGGCATTGTAAATTTCATTGTCTTGGTAGCCAATTAGACTGTTTCTATTTAGGGTGTTATTTGGATGTTGAGAGAATACTGTTTCGGCTGATGAAAATGCCTGTATTATGTGTGCTTCCTTGTTTCAGTTCATGGCTTAGGCGTCTTGTTGATGAATCCATTGTGTTAATGAAGTGGGCATTGCAAATTTCATTGTCTTGGTAGCCGATCAGACTGTTTCTGTTTAGGGCGTAGCTTGGATGTTTAGAGAATACTGTTTCGGTTGATGCAAATGCGTGTATTATGTGTGCTTTCTTGTTTCAGTTCATGACTCAGACGTCTTGTTGATGAATCCATTATGTTAATGAAGTGGGAATTGCAAATCTCATTGTCTTGGCAGCTAATTAGACTGTTTCTGTTTAGGGTGTGATTTGGATGTTTAGAGAATAATGTTTCAGCTGATGCAAATGCATGTATTATGTGTGCTTTCTTGTTTCAGTTCAAAACTCAGGCGTCTTGTTGATGAACCCATCGTGTCAGTGAAGTGGGCATTGTAGATTTCATTGTCTTGGTAGCCAATTAGACTGTTTCTGTTTAGGGTGCAATTTGAATGTTTAGAGAATATTGTTTCGGCTGATGCAAATGCCTATATTATGTGTGCTTTGTTGTTTCAGTTCATGACTCAGGCGTCTTGTTGATGAATCCATTGTGTTAATGAAGTAGGCATTGTAAGTTTCATTGTCTTGATGGCCAATTAGACTGTTTCTGTTTAGGGTGTGATTTGGATGCTTAGAGAATACTGTTTCAGCTGATGCAAATGTCTATATTATGTGCGCTTTCTTGTTTCAGTTCATGACTCAGGCGTCTTGTTGATGAATCCGTTGTGTTAATGAAGCGGACATTGTAAATTTCTTTATCTTGGTAGCCAATTAGACTTTTTCTGTGTAGGGTGTAATTTGGATGTTTAGAGAATACTGTTTCGGCTGATGCAAATGCGTGTATTATGTGTGTTTTCTTGTTTCAGTTCATAACTCAAGCGTCTGGTTGATGAATCCATTGTGTTAATGAAGTGGGCATTGTAAATTTCATTATCTTGGTAGCCAATTAGACTGTTTCTGTTTAGGGTGTGATTTGGATGTTTAGACAATACTGTTTCAGCTGATGCAAATGCCTGTATTATGTGTACTTTCTTGTTTCAGTTCATAACTCAGGCGTCATGTTGATGAATCCATTGTGTTAATGAAGTAGGCATTGCAAATTTCGTTGTCTTGGTAGCCAATTCGTCTGTTTCTGTTTAGGGTGCAATTTGGATGTTTAGAGAATACTGTTTTGGCTGATGCAAATGCCTCTATTACGTGTGCTTTCTTGTTTCAGTTCATGACTCAGGCATCTTGTTGATGAATCCATTGTGTTAATGAAGCGGGCATTGTAAATTTCAGTATCTTGGTAGCCGATTAGACTGTTTCAGTTTAGGGTGCAATTTGGATGCTTAGAGAATACTTTTTCGGCTGATGCAAATGCCTGTATTATCTTGTTTCAATTCATGACTCAGGCGTTTTGTTGATGAATCCATTGTGTTAATGAAGTGGGCATCGTAAATTTCATTGTCTTGGTAGCCAATTAGACTGTTACTGTTTACGGTGTAACTTGGATGTTTAGGGAATACTGTCTCGGCTGATGCAAATGCCTGTATTATGTGTGCTTTCTTGCTTCAGTTCATGACACAGGCGTCCTGTTGATGAATCCATTATGTCAATGAAGTCGGCATTGTAAATTTCATTGTCGTGGTGGCCAATTAGATTGTTTCTGTTTAGGGTGCAATTTGGATGTTTAGAGAATACTACTTCGGCTAATGCAAATGCGCGTATTATGTGTGCTTTCTTGTTTCAGTTCATGACTCAGGCGTCTTGTTGATAAATCCATTGTGTTAATGAAGTGGGCATTGTAAATTTCATTGTCTTGGCAGCCAATTAGACTGTTTCTGTTTAGGGTGTGATTTGGATGTTTAGAGAATACTGTTTCAGCTGATGCAAATGCCTATATTATGTGTGCTTTCTTGTTTCAGTTCATGACTCAGGCGTCTTGTTGATGAATCCATTGTGTTAATGAGGTGGGCATTGTAAATTTCATTGTCTTGGTTGCCAATTAGACTGTTTCTGTTTAGGGTGTAATTTGGGTGTTTAGAGAATACTGTTTCGGCTGATGCAAATGCCTGTATTATGTGTGCTTTCTTATTTCAGTTCAAGACTCAGGCGTCTTATTGATGAATCCATTATGTCTATGAAGCGTGCATTGCAAATTTCGTTATCTTGGTAGCCAATTAGACTGTTTCTGTTTAGGGTGTAATTTGGATGTTTAGAGAATATAGTTCCGGCTGACGCAAATGCCTGTATTATGTGTGCTTTCTTGTTTCAGTTCATAACTCAGGAGTCATATTGATGAATCCATTGTGTTAATGAAGTAGGCATTGCAAATTTCATTGTCTTGGTAGCCAATTCGACTGTTTCTGTTTAGGGTGCAATTTGGATGTTTAGAGAATACTGTTTTGGCTGATGCAAATGCCTCTATTATGTGTGCTTTCTTGTTTCAGTTCATGACTCAGGCGTCTTGTTGATGAATCCATTGTGTTAATGAAGCGGGCATTGTAAATTTCAGTATCATGGTAGCCGATTAGACTGTTTCTGTTTAGGGTGCAATTTGGATGTTTAGAGAATACTGTTTCGGCTGATGCAAATGCCTGTATTATTATCTTGTTTCATTTCATGACTCAGGCGTCTTCTTGATGAATCCATTGTGTTAATGAGGTGGGCATTGTAAATTTCATTGTCTTGATAGCCAATTAGACTGTTTTTGTTTAGGGTGTGATTAGGATGTTTAGAGAATACTGCTTCAGCTGATGCAAATGCCTGTATTATGTGTGCTTTCTTGTTTCAGTTCATAACTCAGGCGTCTTGTTGATGAATCCATTGTGTTAATGAAGTGGGCATTGTAAATTTCATTGTCTTGGTAGCCAATTAGACTGTTTCTGTTTAGGGTGCAATTTGGACGTTTAGAGAATACTGTTTCGGCTGATGCAAATGCATGTATTATGTGTGCTTTCTTGTTTCAGTTCATGACTCAGGCGTTTTGTTGATGAATCCATTATGTTATGAAGCGTGCATTGTAAATTTCATTATCTTGGTAGCCAATTAGACTGTTTCTGTTTAGGGTGTAATTTGGATGTTTAGAGAATATAATTCCGGCTGACGCAAATGCCTGTATTATGCGTGCTTTCTTGTTTCTGTTCATGACTCAGGCGTCTCGTTGATGACTCCGTTGTGTTAATGAAGTGGGCAATGTAAATTTCATTGTCTTAGCAGCCAATTAGACAGTTTCTGTTTAGGGCGTAATTTGGATGTCTAGAGAATACTGTTTCGGCTGATGCAAATGCCTGCATTATGTGTGCTTTCTTGTTTCAGTTCATGACTCAGGCGTCTTGTTGATGAGTCCATTGTGTTGTTGAAGTGGGCATTGTAAATTTCATTGTCTTGGCAGCCAATTAAACTGTTTCTGCTTAGGTGTAATTTGGATGTTTAGAGAATACTGTTTCAACTGATGCAAATGCCTGTATTATGTGAGCTTTCTTGTTTCAGTTCGTGACTTAGGCATCTTGTTGACGAATCCATTGTGTTAATGAAGTGGGCATTGTAAATTTCACTGTCTTGGTAGCCAATCAGACTGTTTCTATTTAGGGTGTAATTTGGATGTTTAGAGAATTCTGTTTCGGCTGATGCAAATGGCTGCATTATGTGTGCTTTCTTGTTTCGGTTCATGTCTCAGGCATCTTATGGATGAATCCATTGTGTTAATGAAGTGGGCATTGTAAATTTCATTGTCTTGGTATCCGATTAGACTGTTTCTGTTCTGGGTGTGATTTGGATGTTTAGAGAAAACTGTTTCAGCTGATGCAAATGCTTGTATTATGTGTGCTTTCTTGTTTCAGTTCATAACTCAGGCGTCTTGTTGATGAATCCATTATGTTAATGAAGTAGGCATTGTAAATTTCATTGCCTTGGTAGCCAATTAGATTGTTTCTGTTTAGGATGCAATTTAGATGTTTAGAGAATACTGTTTCGGCTAATGCTAATGCCTGTATTATGTGTGCTTTCTTGTTTCAGTTCATGACTCAGGCGTCTTGTTGATGAATCCATTGTGTTAATGAAGCGGGCATTGCAAATTTCATTATCCTGGTAGCCAATTTGACTTTTTCTGTTTAGGGTGTAATTTGGATGTTTAGAGAAAACTGTTTCGGCTGATGCAAATGCCTGTATTATGTGTGCTTTCTTGTTTCAGTTCATGACTCAGGCGTCTTGCTGATGAATCCATTGTGTTAATAAAGTGAGCATCGCAAATTTCATTGTCTTGGTAGCCAATTAGACTGTTTCTGTTTGGGGTGCAATTTGGATGTTTAGAGAATACTGTTTCGGCTGATGCAAATACCTGTGTTTTGTGTGCTTTCTTACTTCAGTTCATGCCTCAGGCGTCTTGTTGATGAATCCATTATGTTAATGAAGTGGGCATCGTAAATTTCATTGTCTTGGTAGCCAATTAGACTGTTTCTATTTAGGGTGTAATTTGGATGTTCGGAGAATACTGTTTCAGCTGATGCAAATGCGTGTATTATGTGTGCTTTCTTGTTTCAGTTCATGACTCAGGCATCTTGTTGATGAATGCATTATGTTAACGAAGTGGGTATTTTAAATTTCGTTGTCTTGGTAGCCAATTAGACTGTTTCTGTTTAGGGTGTGATTTGGAAGTTTAGAGAATATTGTTTCAGCTGATGCAAATGCTTGTATTATGCGTGCTCTCTTGTTTCAGTTCATAACTCAGGCGTCAAGTTGATGAATCCATTGTGTTAATGGAGTGGGCATTGCAAATTTCATTGTCTTGGTAGCCAATTAGACTGTTTCTGTTTGGGGTGCAATTTGGATGTTTAGAGAATACTGTTTGGGCTTATGCAAATGCCTGTATTATGTGTGCTTTCTTGTTTCAGTTCATGACTCAGGCATCTTGTTGATGAATCCATTGCGTTAATGAAGTGGGCCTTGTAAATTTCATTATCTTGGTAGCCAATTAGACTGTTTCTGTTTAGGGTGTCATTTGGATGTTTAGAGCATACTGTTTCGGCTGATGCCAATGCCTGTATTATGTGTGCCTTCTTCTTTCAATTCATGACTCAGGCATCTTGTTGTTGAATCCACTGTGTTAATGAAGTGAGCATCGTAAATTTCATTGTCTTGGCAGCCAATTAGACTGTTTCTGTTTGGGGTGCAATTTGGATGTTTAGAGAATATGGTTTCGGCTGACGCAAATGCCTGTATTATGTGTGCTTTCTTGTTTCAGTTCATGACTCAGGCATCTCGTTGATGAATCCATTGTGTTAACGAAGTGGGCATTGTAAATTTCATTGTCTTGGTAGCCAATTAGACTATTTTTGTTTAGTGTGTAATTTGGATGTTTAGAGAATACTGTTTCGGCTGATGAAAATGCATGTATTATGTGTGCTTTCTTGTTTCAGTTCATGACTCAGGCGTCCTGTTGATGAATCCATTGTGTTAATGAAGTGGGCATTATAAATTTCATTGTCTTGGTAGCCAATTAGGCTGTTTCTGTTTAGGGTGTAACTTGGATGTTTAGAGAATACTGTTTCGGCCGATACAAATGCGTGTGTTATGTGTGCTTTCTTGTTTCAGTTCATGACTCAGGCGTCTTGTTCATGAATCCATTGTGTTAATGAGGTCGGCGTTGCAAATTTCATTGTCTTGGTAGCTAATTAGACTGTTTCTGTTTAGGGTGTGATTTGGATGTTTAGAGAATACTGTTTCAGCTGATGCAAGTGCCTGCATTATGTGTGCTTTCCTGTTTCAGTTCATAACTCAGGCATCTTGTTGATGAATCCATCGTGTTAATGAAGTGGGCATTGTAAACTTCATTGTCTTGGTAGCCAATTAGACTGTTTCTGTTTAGGGTACAATTTGGACGTTTAGAGAATACTGTTTCGGCTGATGCAAATGCCTATATCATGTGTTCTTTCTTGTTTCAGTTCATAACTCAGGTATCTTGTTGATGAATCCATTGTGTTAATGAAGCAGGCATTGTAAGTTTCATTATCTTGGTAGCCAATTAGACTTTTTCTGTTTATGGTGTAATTTGGATGTTTAGGGAATACTGTTTCGGCTGATGCAAATGCCTGTATTATGTGTGCTTTCTTGTTTCAGTTCATGACTCAGGCGTCTTGTAGATGAATCCATCGTGTTAATGAAGTGAGCATTGTAAATTTCATTGTCTTGGTAGCCACTTAGACTGTTTCTGTTTAGGGTGTAATTTGGATGTTTAGAGAATACTGTTTTAGCTGATGCAAATGCCTGTATTATGTGTGTTTTCTTGTTTCAGTTCATGACTCAGGCGTCTTTTTGATGAATCCATTGTGTTAATGAAGTGGGTATTGTAAATTTCATTGTCTTGGTAGCCAATTAGACTGTTTCTATATAGGCTGTGATTTGCATGATTAGAGAATCCTATTTCAGCTGATGCAAATGCCTGTATTATGTGTGCTCTCTTGTTTCTGTTCATAACTCAGGCGTCATATTGATCAATCTATTGTGTTAATGGAGTGGGCATTGCAAAATTCATTGTCTTGGCAGCCAATTAGACTGTTTCTGTTTAGGGTGCACTTTGGATGTTTAGAGAATACAGTTTTGGCTGATGCAAATGCCTGCATTGTGTGTGCTTTCTTGTTTCAGTTCATGACTCAGGCGTCTTGTTGATGAATCCATTGCGTTAATGAAGTGGGCATTGTAAATTTCATTATCTTGGTAGCCAATTAGATTGTTTCTGTTTAGGGTGTAATTTGGATGTTTAGGGCATACTGTTTCAGCTGATGCAAATGCCTGTCTTGTGTGTGCTCTCTTGTTTCAGTTCATAACTCAGGCATCATGTTGATGAATCCATTATGTTAATGGAGTGGGCATTGCAAATTTCATTGTCTTCGTAGCGAATTAGACTGTTTCTGTTTAGGGTGCAATTTGGATGTTTAGAGAATACTATTTTGGCTGATGCAAATGCCTTTATTATGTGTGCTTTCTTGTTTTAGTTCATGACTCAGGCGTCTTGTTGATGAATCCATTGCGTTAATGAAGTGGGCACTGTAAATTTCATTATCTTGGTAACCAATTAGACTGTTTCTGTTTAGGGTGGAATTTGGATGTTTAGAGCATACTGTTTCGGCTGATGCAAATGCCTGTATTATGTGTGCTTTCTTGTTTCAATTCATGACTGAGGCGTCTTGTCGATGAATCCACTGTGTTAAAGAAGTGGGCATCGTAAATTTCATTGTCTTGGTAGCCAGTTAGACTGTTTCTGTTTGGGGTGTAATTTGGATGTTTAGAGAATACTGTTTCGGCCGACGTAAATGGCTGTATTATGTGTGCTTTCTTATTTCAGTTCATGACTCAGGCGTCTTGTTGATGAATCCATTGTGTTAATGAAGTGGGCATTGTAAATTTCATTGTCTTGGTAGCCAATTAGACTGTTTCTATTTAGGGTGTTATTTGGATGTTGAGAGAATACTGTTTCGGCTGATGAAAATGCCTGTATTATGTGTGCTTCCTTGTTTCAGTTCATGGCTTAGGCGTCTTGTTGATGAATCCATTGTGTTAATGAAGTGGGCATTGCAAATTTCATTGTCTTGGTAGCCGATCAGACTGTTTCTGTTTAGGGCGTAGCTTGGATGTTTAGAGAATACTGTTTCGGTTGATGCAAATGCGTGTATTATGTGTGCTTTCTTGTTTCAGTTCATGACTCAGACGTCTTGTTGATGAATCCATTATGTTAATGAAGTGGGAATTGCAAATCTCATTGTCTTGGCAGCTAATTAGACTGTTTCTGTTTAGGGTGTGATTTGGATGTTTAGAGAATAATGTTTCAGCTGATGCAAATGCATGTATTATGTGTGCTTTCTTGTTTCAGTTCAAAACTCAGGCGTCTTGTTGATGAACCCATCGTGTCATAGAAGTGGGCATTGTAGATTTCATTGTCTTGCTAGCCAATTAGACTGTTTCTGTTTAGGGTACAATTTGAATGTTTATAGAATATTGTTTCGGCTGATGCAAATGCCTATATTATGTGTGCTTTGTTGTTTCAGTTCATGACTCAGGCGTCTTGTTGATGAATCCATTGTGTTAATGAAGTAGGCATTGTAAGTTTCATTGTCTTGATGGCCAATTAGACTGTTTCTGTTTAGGGTGTGATTTGGATGCTTAGAGAATACTGTTTCAGCTGATGCAAATGTCTATATTATGTGCGCTTTCTTGTTTCAGTTCATGACTCAGGCGTCTTATTGATGAATCCGTTGTGTTAATGAAGCGGACATTGTAAATTTCCTTATCTTGGTAGCCAATTAGACTTTTTCTGTGTAGGGTGTAATTTGGATGTTTAGAGAATACTGTTTCGGCTGATGCAAATGCGTGTATTATGTGTGCTTTCTTGTTTCAGTTCATAACTCAAGCGTCTGGTTGATGAATCCATTGTGTTAATGAAGTGGGCATTGTAAATTTCATTATCTTGGTAGCCAATTAGACTGTTTCTGTTTAGGGTGTGATTTGGATGTTTAGAGAATACTGTTTCAGCTGATGCAAATGCCTGTATTATGTGTACTTTCTTGTTTCAGTTCATAACTCAGGCGTCATGTTGATGAATCCATTGTGTTAATGAAGTAGGCATTGCAAATTTCGTTGTCTTGGTAGCCAATTCGACTGTTTCTGTTTAGGGTGCAATTTGGATGTTTAGAGAATACTGTTTTGGCTGATGCAAATGCCTCTATTATGTGTGCTTTCTTGTTTCAGTTCATGACTCAGGCATCTTGTTGATGAATCCATTGTGTTAATGAAGCGGGCATTGTAAATTTCAGTATCTTGGTAGCCGATTAGACTGTTTCAGTTTAGGGTGCAATTTGGATGCTTAGAGAATACTTTTTCGGCTGATGCAAATGCCTGTATTATCTTGTTTCAATTCATGACTCAGGCGTTTTGTTGATGAATCCATTGTGTTAATGAAGTGGGCATCGTAAATTTCATTGTCTTGGTAGCCAATTAGACTGTTACTGTTTACGGTGTAACTTGGATGTTTAGGGAATACTGTTTCGGCTGATGCAAATGCCTGTATTATGTGTGCTTTCTTGCTTCAGTTCATGACACAGGCGTCCTGTTGATGAATCCATTATGTCAATGAAGTCGGCATTGTAAATTTCGTTGTCGTGGTGGCCAATTAGATTGTTTCTGTTTAGGGTGCAATTTGGATGTTTAGAGAATACTACTTCGGCTAATGCAAATGCGCGTATTATGTGTGCTTTCTTGTTTCAGTTCATGACTCAGGCGTCTTGTTGATAAATCCATTGTGTTAATGAAGTGGGCATTGTAAATTTCATTGTCTTGGTAGCCAATTAGACTGTTTCTGTTTAAGGTGTGATTTGGATGTTTAGAGAATACTGTTTCAACTGATGCAAATGCCTGTATTATGTGTGCTTTCTTGTTTCAGTTCATAACTCAGGCGTCTTGTTGATGAATCCATTGTGTTAATGAAGTGGGCATTGTAAATTTCATTGTCTTGGTAGCCAATTAGACTGTTTCTGTTTAGTGTGCAATTTGGACGTTTAGAGAATACTGTTTCGGCTGATGCAAATGCCTGTATTATGTGTGCTTTCTTGTTTCAGTTCATGACTCAGGCGTTTTGTTGACGAATCCATTATGTCTATGAAGCGTGCATTGCAAATTTCATTATCTTGGTAGCCAATTAGACTGTTTCTGTTTAGGGTGTAATTTGGATGTTTAGAGAATATAGTTCCGGCTGACGCAAATGCCTGTATTATGTGTGCTTTCTTGTTTCAGTTCATAAATCAGGAGTCATATTGATGGATCCATTGTGTTAATGAAGTAGGCATTGCAAATTTCATTATCATGGTAGCCAATTCGACTGTTTCTGTTTAGGGTGCAATTTGGATGTTTAGAGAAAACTGTTTTGGCTGATGCAAATGCCTCTATTATGTGTGCTTTCTTGTTTCAGTTCATGACTCAGGCGTCTTGTTGATGAATCCATTGTGTTAATGAAGCGGGCATTGTAAATTTCAGTATCATGGTAGCCGATTAGACTGTTTCTGTTTAGGGTGCAATTTGGATGTTTAGAGAATACTGTTTCGGCGGATGCAAATGCCTGTATTATCTTGTTTCAATTCATGACTCAGGCGTCTTCTTGATGAATCCATTGTGTTAATGAGGTGGGCATTGTAAATTTCATTGTCTTGATAGCCAATTAGACTGTTTTTGTTTAGGGTGTGATTAGGATGTTTAGAGATAACTGCTTCAGCGGATGCAAATGCCTGTATTATGTGTGCTTTCTTGTTTCAGTTCATAACTCAGGCGTCTTGTTGATGAATCCATTGTGTTAATGAAGTGGGCATTGTAAATTTCATTGTGTTGGTAGCCAATTAGACTATTTCTGTTCAGGGTGCAATTTGGACGTTTAGAGAATACTGTTTCGGCTGATGCAAATGCCTGTATTATGTGTGCTTTCTTGTTTCAGTTCATGACTCAGGCGTTTTGTTGATGAATCCATTATGTTATGAAGCGTGCATTGTAAATTTCATTATCTTGGTAGCCAATTAGACTGTTTCTGTTTAGGGTGTAATTTGGATGTTTAGAGAATATAGTTCCGGCTGACGCAAATGCCTGTATTATGCGTGCTTTCTTGTTTCAGTTCATGACTCAGGCGTCTCGTTGATGAATCCGTTGTGTTAATGAAGTGGGCAATGTAAATTTCATTGTCTTAGCAGCCAATTAGACTGTTTCTGTTTAGGGTGTAATTTAGATGTCTAGAGAATACTGTTTCGGCTGATGCAAATGCCTGCATTATGTGTGCTTTCTTGTTTCAGTTCATGACTCAGGCGTCTTGTTGATGAGTCCATTGTGTTGTTGAAGTGGGCATTGTAAATTTCATTGTCTTGGCAGCCAATTAGACTGTTTCTGCTTAGGTGTAATTTGGATGTTTAGAGAATACTGTTTCAACTGATGCAAATGCCTGTATTATGTGTGCTTTCTTGTTTCAGTTCGTGACTTAGGCATCTTGTTGACGAATCCATTGTGTTAATGAAGTGGGCATTGTAAATTTCACTGTCTTGGCTGCCAATCAGACTGTTTCTGTTTAGGGTGTAATTTGGATGTTTAGAGAATTCTGTTTCGGCTGATGCAAATGGCTGCATTATGTGTGCTTTCTTGTTTCAGTTCATATCTCAGGCATCTTATTGATGAATCCATTGTGTTAATGAAGTGGGCATTGTAAATTTCATTGTCTTGCAAGCCGATTAGACCGTTTCTGTTCTGGGTGTGATTTGGATGTTTAAAGAAAACTGTTTCAGCTGATGCAAATGCTTGTATTATGTGTGCTTTCTTGTTTCAGTTCATAACTCAGTCGTCTTGTTGATGAATCCATTATGTTAATGAAGTGGGCATTGTAAATTTCATTGTCTTGGTAGCCAATTAGACTGTTTCTATTTAGGGTGCAATTTAGATGTTTAGAGAATGCTGTTTCGGCTAATGCTAATGCCTGTATTATGTGTGCTTTCTTGTTTCAGTTCACGACTCAGGCGTCTTGTTGATGAATCCATTGTGTTAATGAAGCGGGCATTGTAAATTTCATTATCTTGGCAGCCAATTTGACTTTTTCTGTTTAGGGTGTAATTTGGATGTTTAGAGAAAACTGTTTCGGCTGATGCAAATGCCTGTATTATGTGTGCTTTCTTGTTTCAGTTCATGACTCAGGCGTCTTGCTGATGAATCCATTGTGTTAATAAAGTGAACATCGTAAATTTCATTGTCTTGGTAGCCAATTAGACTGTTTCTGTTTGGGGTGCAATTTGGATGTTTAGAGAATACTGTGTCGGCTGATGCAAATACCTGTGTTTTGTGTGCTTTCTTACTTCAGTTCATGACTCAGGCGTCTTGTTGATGAATCCATTATGTTAATGAAGTGGGCATCGTAAATTTCATTGTCTTGGTAGCCAATTAGACTGTTTCTATTTAGGGTGTAATTTGGATGTTTGGAGAATACTATTTCAGCTGATGCAAATGCGTGTATTATGTGTGCTTTCTTGTTTGAGTTCATGACTCTGGCGTCTTGTTGATGAATCCATTGTGTTAACGAAGTGGGTATTGTAAATTTCGTTGTCTTGGTAGCCAATTAGACTGTTTCTGTTTAGGGTGTGATTTGGAAGTTTAGAGAATATTGTTTCAGCTGATGCAAACGCTTGTATTATGCGTGCTCTCTTGTTTCAGTTCATAACTCAGGCGTCAAGTTGATGAATCCATTGTGTTAATGGAGTGGGCATTGCAAATTTCATTGTCTTGGTAGCCAATTGGACTGTTTCTGTTTGGGGTGCAATTTGGATGTTTAGGGAATACTGTTTGGGCTTATGCAAATGCCTGTATTATGTGTGCTTTCTTGTTTCAGTTCATGACTTAGGCATATTGTTGATGAATCCATTGCGTTAATGAAGTGGGCATTGCAAATTTCATTATCTTGGTGGCCAATTAGACTGTTTCTGTTTAGGGTGTAATTTGGATGTTTAGAGCATACTGTTTCGGCATATGCCAATGCCTGTATTATGTGTGCTTTCTTCTTTCAATTCATGACTCAGGCATCTTGTTGTTGAATCCACTGTGTTAATGAAGTGAGCATCGTAAATTTCATTGTCTTGGTAGCCAATTAGACTGTTTCTGTTTGGGGTGCAATTTGGATGTTTAGAGAATACGGTTTCGGCTGACGCAAATGCCTATATTATGTGTGCTTTCTTGTTTCAGTTCATGACTCAGGCGTCTTGTTGATGAATCCATTGTGTTAACGAAGTGGGCATTGTAAATTTCATTGTCTTGATAGCCAATTAGACTGTTTCTGTTTAGTGTGTAATTTGGACATTTGGGGAATACTGTTTCGGCTGATGAAAATGCATGTATTATGTGTGCTTTCTTGTTTCAGTTCATGACTCAGGCGTCCTGTTGATGAATCCATTGTGTTAATGAAGTGGTCATTATAAATTTCATTGTCTTGGTAGCCAATTATGCTGTTTCTGTTTAGGGTGTAACTTGGATGTTTAGAGAATACTGTTTCGGCCGATGCAAATGCGTGTATTATGTGTGCTTTCTTGATTCAGTTCTTGACTCAGGCGTCTTGTTCATGAATCCATTGTGTTAATGAAGTCGGCATTGTAAATTTCATTGTCTTGGTAGCTAATTAGACTGTTTCTGTTTAGGGTGTGATTTGGATGTTTAAAGAATACTGTTTCAGCTGATGCAAATGCCTGCATTATGTGTGCTTTCTTGTTTCAGTTCATAACTCAGGCATCTTGTTGATGAATCCATCGTGTTAATGAAGTGGGCATTGTAAATTTCATTGTCTTGGTAGCCAATTAGGCTGTTTCGGTTTAGGGTGCAATTTGGACGTTTAGAGAATACTGTTTCGGCTGATGCAAATGCCTATATCATGTGTTCTTTCTTGTTTCAGTTCATAACCCAGGTATCTTGTTGATGAATCCATTGTGTTAATGAAGCGGGCATTGTAAGTTTCATCATCTTGGTAGCCAATTAGACTTTTTCTGTTTATGGTGTAATTTGGATGTTTAGAGAATACTGTTTCGGCTGATGCAAATGCCTGTATTACGTGTGCTTTCTTGTTTCAGTTCAAGACTCAGGCGTCTTGTTGATGAATCCATTGCGTTAATAGAGTGGGCATCGTAAATTTCATTGTCTTCGTAGCCAATTAGACTATTTCTGTTTGGGGTGTAATTTGGATGTTTAGAGAATACTGTTTCGGCCGATGCAAATGCCTGTATTGTGTGTGCTTTCTTGCTTCAGTTCATGGCTCAGGCGTCTTGTTGATGAATCCATTGTGTTAATGAAGTGGGCATTGTAAATTTCACTGTCTTGGTAGCCAATCAGATTGTAGGGTGTAATTTGGATGTTTAGAGAATTCTGTTTCGGCTGATGCAAATGGCTGCATTATGTGTGCTTTCTTGTTTCATTTCATGTCTCAGGCATCTTATTGATGAATCCATTGTGTTAATGAAGTGGGCATTGTAAATTTCATTGTCTTGGCAGCCAATTAGACTGTTTCTATTTTGGGTGTAATTTGGATGTTTAGAGAATACTGCTTCGGCCAAAGCAAATGCTTGTATTATGTGCGCTTTCTTGTTTCAGTTCATGACTCAGGCGTCTTGTTGATGAATCCATTGTGTTAATGATGTGGGCATTGTAAATTTCATTGTCTTAGTAGCCAATTAGACTGTTTCTGTTTAGGGTGCAATTCGGATGTTTAGAGAATATAGTTTCGGCTGATGCAAATGCATGTATTATGTGTGCTTTCTTGTTTTAGTTCATGACTCAGGCGTCTTGTTGATGAATCTATTGTGTTAATGAAGTGGGCATTGTAAATTTCATTATCTTGGTAGCCAATTAGACTGTTTCTGTTCAGCGTGCAATTTGGACGTTTAGAGAATACTGTTTCGGCTGATGCAAATGCCTGTATTACGTGTGCTTTCTTGTTTTAGTTCATGACTCAGGCGTCTTGTTGATGAATCCATTATGTCAATGAAGCGGGCATTGTAAATTTCATTATCTTGGTAGCCAATTAGACTGTTTCTGTTTAGGGTGTAATTTGGATGTTTAGAGAATACTGTTTCGGCTGATGCAAATGCCTGTATTACGTGTGCTTTCTTGTTTCAGTTCATGACTCAGGCGTCTTATTGATGAATCCATTGTGTTAATGAAGTGGGCATTGTAAATTTCATTGTCTTGGTAGCCAATTTGACTGTTTCTGTTTAGGGTGTGATTTGGATGTTTAAAGTATACTGTTTCAGCTGATGCAAATGCCTGTATTATGTGTGCTTCCTTGTTTCAGTTCATGGCTTAGGCGTCTTGTTGATGAATCCATTGTGTTAATGAAGTGGGCATTGTAAATTTCATTGTCTTGGTAGCCAATTAGACTGTTTCTGCTTAGGGGGTAATTTCGATGTTTAGAAAATACTGTTTCGACTAATGCAAATTAAATGCCTGTATTATGTGTGCTTTCTTGTTTCAGTACATGATTCAGGCATCTTGTTGATGAATCCATTGTGTCAATGAAGTGGTCATCGTAAAATTTCATTGTCTTTGTTGCCAATTAGACTGTTTCTATTTGGGGTGTAATTTGGATGTTTAGAGAATACAGTTTCGGCCGACGCAAATGCCCATATTATGTGTGCTTTCTTGTTTGAGTTCATGACTCAGGTGTCTTGTTGATGAATCCATTGTGTTAATGAAGTGGGCATTGTAAATTTCACTGTCCTGGTAGCCCATTAGACTGTTTCTGTTTAGGGTGTAATTTGGATGTTTTGAGAATATACTCTCGGTTGACGCAAATGCCTGTATTATGTGTGCTTTCTTGTTTCCGTTCATGACTCAGGCATCTTGTTGGTGAATCCATTGTGTTCATGAAGTGGGCATTGTAAATTTCATTGTCTTCATAGCCCATTAGACGGTTTCTGTTTAGGGTGTAATTTGGATGTTTAGAGAACACTGTTTTGGCTGATGCAAATGCCTGTATTATGTGTGCTTTCTTGTTTCAGTTCATTACTCAGGCGTCTTGTTGATGAATCCATTGTGTTAATGAAGTGGGCATCGTAAATTTCATTGTCTTGGTAGCCAATTAGACTGTTTCTATTTGGGGTGTAGTTTGGATATTTAGAGAATACAGTTTCAGCTGACACAAATGCCTGTATTATGTGTGCTTTCTTATTTCAGTGCATGACTCAGGCGTCTTGATGAATCCATTGTGTTAATGAAGTGGGCATTGTAAGTTTCATTGTCTTGGTAGCCCATTAGACTGTTTCTATTTAGGGTGTAATTTGGATGTTTAGAGAATATGGTTTCGGCAGATGCGAATGCCTGTATTATGTGTGCTTTCTTGTTTCAGTTCAAGACTCAGGCGTCTTGTTGATGAATCCATTGTGTTAATGAAGTGGGCAATGTAAATTTCATTGTCTTGGCAGCCAATTAGACTGTTTCTGTTTAGGGTGTAATTTGGATGTCTAGAGAATGCTATTTCGGCTGATGCAAATGCCTGCATTATGTGTGCTTTCTTGTTTCAGTTCATGACTCAGGCGTCTTGTTGATGAATCCATTGTGTTATTGAAGTGGGCATTGTAAGTTTCATTGTCTTGGTAGCCAATTAGACTGTTTCTGTTTAGGTGTAATTTGGATGTTTAGAGAATACTGTTTCAACTGATGCAAATACCCATATTATGTGTGCTTTCTTGTTTCAGTTCATGACACAGGCGTCTTGTTGATGAATCCATTGCGTTAATGAAGTGGGCATTGCAAATTTCATTGTCTTGGTAGCCAATTAGACTATTTCAGTTTAGGGTGTAATTTGGAAGTTTACAGAATACTGTTTCAGCTGATGCAAATTCCTATATTATGGGTGCTTTCATATTTCAGTTCATGACTCTGGTGTCTTGTTGATGAATCCATTGTGTTAATGTAGCGGGAAAATTAATTTTCATTATCTTGGTAGCCAATTAGACTGTTTCTGTTTAGAGTGTAATTTGGATGTTTGCAAAACACTGTTTCGGTCGATGCAAATGCCTGTATTACGTGTGCTTTCTTGTTTCAGTTCATGACTCAGGCGCCATGTTAACGAATTCATTGTGTTAATGAAGTGGGCATTGTAAATTTCATTGTCTTGGTAGCCAATTAGACTGTTTTCATTTAGGGTGCAATTTAGGTGTTTAGAGAATACTGTTTCGGCTGATGCAAATGCCCATATTATGTGTGCTTTCTCATTTCAATTCATGACTCAGGCGTCTTGTTGATGAATCCATTGTGTTAATGAAGTGGGCATTGTAAATTTCATTGTCTTGGTAGCCAATTAGACTGTTTCTGTTTAGGGTGTAATTTGGATGTTTAGAGAATACAGTTTCGGCTGATGCAAATGCCTACATTATGTGTGCTTTCTTATTTCAGTTCATCACTCAGGCGTCTTGTTGATGAATCCATTGTTTTAATGAAGTGGGCATTGTAAATTTCACTGTCTTGGTAGCCAATCAGACTGTTTCTATTTAGGGCGTAATTTGGATGGTTAGAGAATTCTGTTTCGGCTGATGCAAATACCTGTATTATGCGCGCTTTCTTATTTCAGTTTATGTCTCAGGCATCTTATTGATGAATGCATTGTGTTAATGAAGCGGGCATTGTAAATTTCATTGTCTTGGTAGCCAATTAGACTGTTTCTGTTTAGGTGTAATTTGGATGTTCAGCGAATACTGCTTCAACTGATGCAAATGCCCGTATTATGTGTGCTATCTTGTTTCAGTTCATGACTCAGGCGTCTTGTTGATGAATCCATTGCGTTAATGAAGTGGGCATTGTAAATTTCATTGTCTTGGTAGCCAATTAGACTGTTTCTGTTTAGGGTGTAATTTGGTTGTGTAGAGAATACTGTTTCGGCTGATGCAAATGCCTGCGTTATGTGTGCTTTCTTGTTTCAATTCATGACTCAAGCGTCTTGTTGATGAATCCATTGTGTTATTGAAGTGGGCATTGTAAATTTCATTGTCTTGGTAGCCCATTAAACTGTTTCTGTTTAGGGTGTAATTTGGATGTTTAGATAATATAGTTTCGGCTGACGCAAATGCCTGTATTATGTGTGCTTTCTTGTTTTAGTTCATGACTCTGGCGTCTTGTTGATGAATCTATTGTGTTAATGAAGTGGGCATTGTAAATTTCACTGTCTTGGTAGCCAATCAGACTGTTTCCATTTAGGGTGTAATTTGGATGTTTAGAGAATTCTGTTTCGGCTGATGCAAATGCCTGTATTATCAGTGCTTTCTTGTTTCAGTTCATGTCTCAGGCATCTTATTGGTGAATCCATTGGGTTAATGAAGTGGGCATTGCAAATTTCATTATCTTGGTAGCCAATTAGACCGTTTCTGTTTAGGGTGTGATTGGGATGTTTAGAGAGTACTGTTTCAGCAAATGCAAATGCCTGTATTATGTGTGCTTTCTTGTTTCAGTTCATGACTTAGGCGTCTTATTATAAATCCATTGTGTTAATGAAGCGGGCATTGTAAATTTCATTATCTTGGTAGCCAATTAGACTTTTTCTGTTTAGGGTGTAATTTGGACGTTTAGAGAAAACTGTTTCGGCTGATGGAAACGCCTATATTACGTGTACTTTCTTGTTTCAGTTCATGACTCAGGCGTCTTGTTGATGAATCCATTGTGTTAGTAAAGTGGGCATCGTAAATTTCATTGTCTTGGCAGCCAATTAGACTGTTTCTGTTTGGGGTGCAATTTGGATGTTTAGAGAATACTGTCTCGGCTGATGCAAATACCTGTATGATGTGTGCTTTCTTGCTTCAGTTCATGACTCAGGCGTCTTGTTGATGAATCCATTGTGTTAATAAAGTGGGCATCGTAAATTTCATTGTCTTGGTAGCCAACTCGACTGTTTCTGTTTGGGGAGTAATTTGGATGTTTAGAGAATACTGTTTCGGCTGATGCAAATACCTGTATTGTGTGTGCTTTCTTGCTTCAGTTCATGACTCAGGCGCCTTGTTGATGAATCCATTGTGTTAATGAAGTGGGCATTGTAAATTTTATTGTCTTGGTAGCTAATTAGACTGTTTCTATTTAGGGCGTAATTTGGATGTTTGGAGAATACTGTTTCAGCTGATGCAAATGCGTGTATTATGTGTGCTTTCTTGTTTCAGTTCATGACTCAGGCGTCTTGTTGATGAATACATTGTGTTAATGAAGTGGGCATTGTAAATTTCATTGTCTTGGTAGCCAATTAGACTGTTTCTGTTTAGGGTGTAATTTGGATGTTTAGAGAATACTGTTTCAGCCGATGCAAATGCCTGTATTATGTGTGTTTTCTTATTTCAGTTCATGACTCAGGCGTCTTTTTGATGAATCCATTGTGTTAATGAAGTGGGTATTGTAAATTTCATTGTCTTGGTAGCCAATTAGACTGTTTCTGTTTAGGCTGTGATTTGCATGATTAGAGAATACTATTTCAGTTGATGCAAATGCCTGTATTATGTGTGCTCTCTTGTTTATGTTCATAACTTAGGCGTCATGTTGATTTATCTATTGTGTTAATGGAGTGGGCATTGCAAATTTCATTGTCTTGGCAGCCAATTAGACTGTTTCTGTTTAGGGTGCACTTTGGATGTTTAGAGAATACAGTTTTGGCTGATGCAAATGCCTGCATTGTGTGTGCTTTCTTGTTTCAGTTCATGACTCAGGCGTCTTGTTGAAGAATCCATTGCGTTAATGAAGTGGGCATTGTAAATTTCATTATCTTGGTAGCCAATTAGATTGTTTCTGTTTAGGGTGTAATTTGGATGTTTAGAGCATACTGTTTCAGCTGATGCAAATGCCTGTCTTATGTGTGCTCTCTTGTTTCAGTTCATAACTCAGGCATCATGTTGATGAATCCATTATGTTAATGGAGTGGGCATTGCAAATTTCATTGTCTTCGTAGCCAATTAGACTGTTTCTGTTTAGTGTGCAGTTTGGATGTTTAGAGAATACTATTCTGGCTGATGCAAATGCCTTTATTATGTGTGCTTTCTTGTTTTAGTTCATGACTCAGGCGTCTTGTTGATGAATCCATTGCGTTAATGAAGTGGGCATTGTAAATTTCATTATCTTGGTAGCCAATTAGACTGTTTCTTTTTAGGGTGGAATTTGGATGTTTAGAGCATACTGTTTCGGCTGATGCAACTGCCTGTATTATGTGTGCTTTCTTGTTTCAATTCATGACTAAGGCGTCTTGTTGATGAATCCACTGTGTTAAAGAAGTGGGCATCGAAAATTTCATTGTCTTGGTAGCCAGTTAGACTGTTTCTCTTTGGGGTGTAATTTGGATGATTAGAGAATACTGTTTCGGCTGACGCAAATGCCTGTATTATGTGTGCTTTCTTGTTTCAGTTCATGGCTCAGGCGTCTCGTTCATGAATCCGTTGTGTTAATGAAGTGGGCAATGTAAATTTCATTGTCTTAGTAGCCAATTAGACTGTTTCTGTTTAGGGTGTAATTTGGATGTCTAGAGAATACTGTTTCGGCTGATGCAAATGCCTGCATTATGTGTGCTTTCTTATTTCAGTTCATGACTCAGGCGTCTTGTTGATGAGTCCATTGTGTTGTTGAAGTGGGCATTGTAAATTTCATTGTCTTGGCAGCCAATTAAACTGTTTCTGCTTAGGTGTAATATGGATGTTTAGAGAATACTGTTTCAACTGATGCAAATGCCTGTATTATGTGTGCTTTCTTGTTTCAGTTCGTGACTTAGGCATCTTGTTGACGAATCCATTGTGTTAATGAAGTGGGCATTGTAAATTTCACTGTCTTGGTAGCCAATCAGACCGTTTCTATTTAGGGTGTAATTTGGATGTTTAGAGAATTCTGTTTCGGCTGATGCAAATGGCTGCATTATGTGTGCTTTCTTGTTTCGGTTCATGTCTCAGGCATCTTATTGATGAATCCATTGTGTTAAAGAAGTGGGCATTGTAAATTTCATTGTCTTGGTAGCCAATTAGACTGTTTCTGTTCTGGGTGTGATTTGGATGTTTAGAGAAAACTGTTTCAGCTGATGCAAATGCTTGTATTATGTGTGCTTTCTTGTTTCAGTTCATAACTCAGGCGTCTTGTTGATGAATCCATTATGTTAATGAAGTAGGCATTGTAAATTTCGTTGCCTTGGTAGCCAATTAGACTGTTTCTGTTTAGGATGCAATTTAGATGTTTAGAGAATACTGTTTCGGCTAATGCTAATGCCTGTATTATGTGTGCTTTCTTGTTTCAGTTCATGACTCAGGCGTCTTATTGATGAATCCATTGTGTTAATGAAGCGGGCATTGCAAATTTCATTATCTTGGTAGCCAATTTGACTTTTTCTGTTTAGGGTGTAATTTGGATGTTTAGAGAAAACTGTTTCGGCTGATGCAAATGCCTGTATTATGTGTGCTTTCTTGTTTCAGTTCATGACTCAGGCGTCTTGCTGATGAATCCATTGTGTTAATAAAGTGAGCATCGTAAATTTCATTGTCTTGGTAGCCAATTAGACTGTTTCTGTTTGGGGTGCAATTTGGATGTTTAGAGAATACTGTTTCGGCTGATGCAAATACCTGTGTTTTGTGTGCTTTCTTACCTCAGTTCATGACTCAGGCGTCTTGTTGATGAATCCATTATGTTAATGAAGTGGGCATCGTAAATTTCATTGTCTTGGTAGCCAATTAGACTGTTTCTATTTAGGGTGTAATTTGGATGTTCGGAGAATACTGTTTCAGCTGATGCAAATGCGTGTATTATGTGTGCTTTCTTGTTTCAGTTCATGACTCAGGCGTCTTGTTGATGAATGCATTATGTTAACGAAGTGGGTATTGTAAATTTCGTTGTCTTGGTAGCCAATTAGACTGTTTCTGTTTAGGGTGTGATTTGGAAGTTTAGAGAATATTGTTTCAGCTGATGCAAATGCTTGTATTATGCGTGCTCTCTTGTTTCAGTTCATAACTCAGGCGTCAAGTTGATGAATCCATTGTGTTAATAGAGTGGGCGTTGCAAATTTCATTGTCTTGGTAGCCAATTAGACTGTTTCTGTTTGGGGTGCAATTTGGATGTTTAGAGAATACTGTTTGGGCTTATGCAAATGCCTGTATTATGTGTGCTTTCTTGTTTCAGTTCATGACTCAGGCATCTTGTTGATGAATCCATTGCGTTAATGAAGTGGGCATTGTAAATTTCATTATCTTGGTAGCCAATTAGACTGTTTCTGTTTAGGGTGTAATTTGGATGTTTAGAGCATACTGTTTCGGCTGATGCCAATGCCTGTATTATGTGTGCTTCTTCTTTCAATTCATGACTCAGGCATCTTGTTGTTGAATCCACTGTGTTAATGAAGTGAGCATCGTAAATTTCATTGTCTTGGTAGCCAATTAGACTGTTTCTGTTTGGGGTGCAATTTGGATGTTTAGAGAATATGGTTTCGGCTGACGCAAATGCCTGTATTATGTGTGCTTTCTTGTTTCAGTTCATGACTCAGGCATCTCGTTGATGAATCCATTGTGTTAACGAAGTGGGCATTGTAAATTTCATTGTCTTGGTAGCCAATTAGACTATTTTTGTTTAGTGTGTAATTTGGATGTTTAGAGAATACTGTTTCGGCTGATGAAAATGCATGTATTATGTGTGCTTTCTTGTTTCGGTTCATGACTCAGGCGTCCTGTTGATGAATCCATTGTGTTAATGAAGTGGGCATTGTAAATTTCATTGTCTTGGTAGCCAATTAGGCTGTTTCTGTTTAGGGTGTAACTTGGATGTTTAGAGAATACTGTTTCGGCCGATGCAAATGCGTGTGTTATGTGTGCTTTCTTGTTTCAGTTCATGACTCAGGCGTCTTGTTCATGAATCCATTGTGTTAATGAAGTCGGCATTGCAAATTTCATTGTCTTGGTAGCTAATTAGACTGTTTCTGTTTAGGGTGTGATTTGGATGTTTAGAGAATACTGTTTCAGCTGATGCAAATGCCTGCATTATGTGTGCTTTCTTGTTTCAGTTCATAACTCAGGCATCTTGTTGATGAATCCATCGTGTTAATGAAGTGGGCATTGTAAATTTCATTGTCTTGGTAGCCAATTAGACTGTTTCTGTTTAGGGTACAATTTGGACGTTTAGAGAATACTGTTTCGGCTGATGCAAATGCCTATATCATGTGTTCTTTCTTGTTTCAGTTCATAACTCAGGTATCTTGTTGATGAATCCATTGTGTTAATGAAGCGGGCATTGTAAGTTTCATTATCTTGGTAGCCAATTAGACTTTTTCTGTTTATGGTGTAATTTGGATGTTTAGAGAATACTGTTTCGGCTGATGCAAATGCCTGTATTATGTGTGCTTTCTTGTTTCAGTTCATGACTCAGGCGTCTTGTTGATGAATCCATCGTGTTAATGAAGTGGGCATTGTAAATTTCATTGTCTTGGTAGCCAATTAGACTGTTTCTGTTTAGGGTGTAATTTGGATGTTTAGAGAATACTGTTTCAGCTGATGCAAATGCCTGTATTATGTGTGTTTTCTTGTTTCAGTTCATGACTCAGGCGTCTTTTTGATGAATCCATTGTGTTAATGAAGTGGGTATTGTAAATTTCATTGTCTTGGTAGCCAATTAGACTGTTTCTATATAGGCTGTGATTTGCATGATTAGAGAATCCTATTTCAGCTGATGCAAATGCCTGTATTATGTGTGCTCTCTTGTTTTGTTCATAACTCAGGCGTCATATTGATGAATCTATTGTGTTAATGGAGTGGGCATTGTAAAATTCATTGTCTTGGCAGCCAATTAGACTGTTTCTGTTTAGGGTGCACTTTGGATGTTTAGAGAATACAGTTTTGGCTGATGCAAATGCCTGCATTGTGTGTGCTTTCTTGTTTCAGTTCATGACTCAGGCGTCTTGTTGATGAATCCATTGCGTTAATGAAGTGGGCATTGTAAATTTCATTATCTTGGTAGCCAATTAGATTGTTTCTGTTTAGGGTGTAATTTGGATGTTTAGGGCATACTGTTTCAGCTGATGCAAATGCCTGTCTTGTGTGTGCTCTCTTGTTTCAGTTCATAACTCAGGCATCATGTTGATGAATCCATTATGTTAATGGAGTGGGCATTGCAAATTTCATTGTCTTCGTAGCCAATTAGACTGTTTCTGTTTAGGGTGCAATTTGGATGTTTAGAGAATACTATTTTGGCTGATGCAAATGCCTTTATTATGTGTGCTTTCTTGTTTTAGTTCATGACTCAGGCGTCTTGTTGATGAATCCATTGCGTTAATGAAGTGGGCATTGTAAATTTCATTATCTTGGTAGCCAATTAGACTGTTTCTGTTTTGGGTGGAATTTGGATGTTTAGAGCATACTGTTTCGGCTGATGCAAATGCCTGTATTATGTGTGCTTTCTTGTTTCAATTCATGACTGAGGCGTCTTGTTGATGAATCCACTGTGTTAAAGAAGTGGGCATCGTAAATTTCATTGTCTTGGTAGCCAGTTAGACTGTTTCTGTTTGGGGTGTAATTTGGATGTTTAGAGAATACTGTTTCGGCTGACGCAAATGCCTGTATTATGTGTGCTTTCTTGTTTCAGTTCATGACTCAGGCGTCTTGTTGATGAATCCATTGTGTTAATGAAGTGGGCATTGTAAATTTCATTGTCTTGGTAGCCAATTAGACTGTTTCTATTTAGGGTGTTATTTGGATGTTTAGAGAATACTGTTTCGGCTGATGAAAATGCCTGTATTATGTGTGCTTCCTTGTTTCAGTTCATGGCTTAGGCGTCTTGTTGATGAATCCATTGTGTTAATGAAGTGGGCATTGCAAATTTCATTGTCTTGGTAGCCGATCAGACTGTTTCTGTTTAGGGCGTAGCTTGGATGTTTAGAGAATACTGTTTCGGTTGATGCAAATGCGTGTATTATGTGTGCTTTCTTGTTTCAGTTCATGACTCAGACGTCTTGTTGATGAATCCATTATGTTAATGAAGTGGGAATTGCAAATCTCATTGTCTTGGCAGCTAATTAGACTGTTTCTGTTTAGGGTGTGATTTGGATGTTTAGAGAATAATGTTTCAGCTGATGCAAATGCATGTATTATGTGTGCTTTCTTGTTTCAGTTCAAAACTCAGGCGTCTTGTTGATGAACCCATCGTGTCAGTGAAGTGGGCATTGTAGATTTCATTGTCTTGGTAGCCAATTAGACTGTTTCTGTTTAGGGTGCAATTTGAATGTTTAGAGAATATTGTTTCGGCTGATGCAAATGCCTATATTATGTGTGCTTTGTTGTTTCAGTTCATGACTCAGGCGTCTTGTTGATGAATCCATTGTGTTAATGAAGTAGGCATTGTAAGTTTCATTGTCTTGATGGCCAATTAGACTGTTTCTGTTTAGGGTGTGATTTGGATGCTTAGAGAATACTGTTTCAGCTGATGCAAATGTCTATATTATGTGCGCTTTCTTGTTTCAGTTCATGACTCAGGCGTCTTGTTGATGAATCCGTTGTGTTAATGAAGCGGACATTGTAAATTTCTTTATCTTGGTAGCCAATTAGACTTTTTCTGTGTAGGGTGTAATTTGGATGTTTAGAGAATACTGTTTCGGCTGATGCAAATGCGTGTATTATGTGTGTTTTCTTGTTTCAGTTCATAACTCAAGCGTCTGGTTGATGAATCCATTGTGTTAATGAAGTGGGCATTGTAAATTTCATTATCTTGGTAGCCAATTAGACTGTTTCTGTTTAGGGTGTGATTTGGATGTTTAGAGAATACTGTTTCAGCTGATGCAAATGCCTGTATTATGTGTACTTTCTTGTTTCAGTTCATAACTCAGGCGTCATGTTGATGATTCCATTGTGTTAATGAAGTAGGCATTGCAAATTTCGTTGTCTTGGTAGCCAATTCGACTGTTTCTGTTTAGGGTGCAATTTGGATGTTTAGAGAATACTGTTTTGGCTGATGCAAATGCCTCTATTATGTGTGCTTTCTTGTTTCAGTTCATGACTCAGGCATCTTGTTGATGAATCCATTGTGTTAATAAAGCGGGCATTGTAAATTTCAGTATCTTGGTAGCCGATTAGACTGTTTCAGTTTAGGGTGCAATTTGGATGCTTAGAGAATACTTTTTCGGCTGATGCAAATGCCTGTATTATCTTGTTTCAATTCATGACTCAGGCGTTTTGTTGATGAATCCATTGTGTTAATGAAGTGGGCATCGTAAATTTCATTGTCTTGGTAGCCAATTAGACTGTTACCGTTTACGGTGTAACTTGGATGTTTAGGGAATACTGTCTCGGCTGATGCAAATGCCTGTATTATGTGTGCTTTCTTGCTTCAGTTCATGACACAGGCGTCCTGTTGATGAATCCATTATGTCAATGAAGTCAGCATTGTAAATTTCGTTGTCGTGGTGGCCAATTAGATTGTTTCTGTTCAGGGTGCAATTTGGATGTTTAGAGAATACTACTTCGGCTAATGCAAATGCGCGTATTATGTGTGCTTTCTTGTTTCAGTTCATGACTCAGGCGTCTTGTTGATAAATCCATTGTGTTAATGGAGTGGGCATTGTAAATTTCATTGTCTTGGCAGCCAATTAGACTGTTTCTGTTTAGGGTGTGATTTGGATGTTTAGAGAATACTGTTTCAACTGATGCAAATGCCTGTATTATGTGTGCTTTGTTGTTTCGGTTCATAACTCAGGCGTCTTGTTGATGAATCCATTGTGTTAATGAAGTGGGCATTGTAAATTTCATTATCTTGGCAGCCAATTAGACTGTTTCTATTTAGGGTGCAATTTGGACGTTTAGAGAATACTGTTTCGGCTGATGCAAATGCCTGTATTATGTGTGCTTTCTTGTTTCAGTTCAAGACTCAGGCGTCTTATTCATGAATCCATTATGTCTATGATGCGTGCATTGTAAATTTCATTATCTTGGTAGCCAATTAGACTGTTTCTGCTTAGGGTGTAATTTGGATGTTTAGAGAATATAGTTCCGGCTGACGCAAATGCCTGTATTATGTGTGCTTTCTTGTTTCAGTTCATAACTCAGGAGTCATATTGATGAATCCATTGTGTTAATGAAGTAGGCATTGCAAATTTCATTGTCTTGGTAGCCAATTCGACCGTTTCTGTTTAGGGTGCAATTTGGATGTTTAGAGAATACTGTTTTGGCTGATGCAAATGCCTCTATTATGTGTGCTTTCTTGTTTCAGTTCATGACTCAGGTGTCTTGTTGATGAATCCATTGTGTTAATGAAGCGGGCATTGTAAATTTCAGTATCATGGTAGCCGATTAGACTGTTTCTGTTTAGGGTGCAATTTGGATGTTTAGAGAATACTGTTTCGGCTGATGCAAACGCCTGTATTATCTTGTTTCAATTCATGACTCAGGCGTCTTGTCGATGAATCCATTGTGTTAATGAGGTGGGCATTGTAAATTTCATTGTCTTGGTAGCCAATTAGACTGTTTCTGTTTAGGGTGCAATTTGGACGTTTAGAGAATACTGTTTCGGCTGATGCAAATGCCTGTATTATGTGTGCTTTCTTGTTTCAGTTCATGACTCAGGCGTTTTGTTGATGAATCCATTATGTCTATGAAGCGTGCATTGTAAATTTCATTATCTTGGTAGCCAATTAGACTGTTTTTGTTTAGGGTGTAATTTGGATGTTTAGAGAATATTGTTTCGGCTGATGCAAATGCCTGCATTATATGTGCTTTCTTGTTTCAGTTCATGACTCAGGCGTCTTGTTGATGAGTCCATTGTGTTGTTGAAGTGGGCATTGTAAATTTCATTGTCTTGGCAGCCAATTAAACTGTTTCTGCTTAGGTGTAATTTGGATGTTTAGAGAATACTGTTTCAACTGATGCAAATGCCTGTATTATGTGAGCTTTCTTGTTTCAGTTCGTGACTTAGGCATCTTGTTGACGAATCCATTGTGTTAATGAAGTGGGCATTGTAAATTTCACTGTCTTGGTAGCCAATCAGACTGTTTCTATTTAGGGTGTAATTTGGATGTTTAGAGAATTCTGTTTCGGCTGATGCAAATGGCTGCATTATGTGTGCTTTCTTGTTTCAGTTCATGTCTCAGGCATCTTATTGATGAATCCATTGTGTTAATGAAGTGGGCATTGTAAATTTCATTGTCTTGCAAGCCGATTAGACTGTTTCTGTTCTGGGTGTGATTTGGATGTTTAGAGAAAACTGTTTCAGCTGATGCTAATGCTTGTATTATGTGTGCTTTCTTATTTCAGTTCATAACTCAGGCGTCTTGTTGATGAATCCATTATGTTAATGAAGTGGGCATTGTAAATTTCATTGTCTTGGTAGCCAATTAGACTGTTTCTATTTAGGGTGCAATTTAGATGTTTAGAGAATGCTGTTTCGGCTAATGCTAATGCCTGTATTATGTGTGCTTTCTTGTTTCAGTTCACGACTCAGGCGTCTTGTTGATGAATCCATTGTGTTAATGAAGCGGGCATTGTAAATTTCATTATCTTGGCAGCCAATTTGACTTTTTCTGTTTAGGGTGTAATTTGGATGTTTAGAGAAAACTGTTTCGGCTGATGCAAATGCCTGTATTATGTGTGCTTTCTTGTTTCTGTTCATGACTCAGGCGTCTTACTGATGAATCCCTTGTGTTAATAAAGTGAGCATCGTAAATTTCATTGTCTTGGTAGCCAATTAGACTGTTTCTGTTTGGGGGTGCAATTTGGATGTTTAGAGAATACTGTGTCGGCTGATGCAAATACCTGTGTTTTGTGTGCTTTCTTACTTCAGTTCACGACTCAGGTGTCTTGTTGATGAATCCATTATGTTAATGAAGTGGGCATCGTAAATTTCATTGTCTTGGTAGCCAATTAGACTGTTTCTATTTAGGGTGTAATTTGGATGTTTGGAGAATACTGTTTCAGCTGATGCAAATGCGTGTATTATGTGTACTTTCTTGTTTCAGTTCATGACTCTGGCGTCTTGTTGATGAATCCATTGTGTTAATGAAGTGGGTATTGTAAATTTCGTTGTCTTGGTGGCCAATTAGACTGTTTCTGTTTAGGGTGTGATTTGGAAGTTTAGAGAATATTGTTTCAGCTGATGCAAATGCTCGTATTATGCGTGCTCTCTTGTTTCAGTTCATAACTCAGGCGTCAAGTTGATGAATCCATTGTGTCAATGGAGTGGGCATTGCAAATTTCATTATCTTGGTAGCCAATTAGACTGTTTCTGTTTGGGGTGCAATTTGGATGTTTAGAGAATACTGTTTGGGCTTATGCAAATGCCTGTATTAAGTGTGCTTTCTTGTTTCAGTTCATGACTCAGGCATCTTGTTGATGAATCCATGGTGTTAACGAAGTGGGCATTGTAAATTTCATTGTCTTGGTAGCCAACTAGACTGTTTCTGTTTAGTGTGTAATTTGGACGTTTAGAGAATACTGTTTCGGCTGATGAAAATGCATGTATTATGTGTGCTTTCTTGTTTCAGTTCATGACTCAGGCGTCCTGTTGATGAATCCATTGTGTTAATGATGTGGTCATTATAAATTTCATTGTCTTGGTAGCCAATTAGGCTGTTTCTGTTTAGGATGTAACTTGGATGTTTAGAGAATACTGTTTCGGCCGATGCAAATGCGTGTATTATGTGTGCTTTCTTGATTCAGTTCTTGACTCAGGCGTCTTGTTCATGAATCCATTGTGTTAATGAAGTCGGCATTGTAAATTTCATTGTCTTGGTAGCTAATTAGACTGTTTCTGTTTAGGGTGTGATTTGGATGTTTAGAGAATACTGTTTCAGCTGATGCAAATGCCTGCATTATGTGTGCTTTCTTGTTTCAGTTCATAACTTAGGCATCTTGTTGATGAATCCATCGTGTTAATGAAGTGGGCATTGTAAACTTCATTGTCTTGGTAGCCAATTAGACTGTTTCTGTTTAGGGTACAATTTGGACGTTTAGAGAATACTGTTTCGGCTGATGCAAATGCCTATATCATGTGTTCTTTCTTGTTTCAGTTCATAACTCAGGTATCTTGTTGATGAATCCATTGTGTTAATGAAGCGGGCATTGTAAGTTTCATTATCTTGGTAGCCAATTAGACTTTTTCTGTTTATGGTGTAATTTGGATGTTTAGAGAATACTGTTTCGGCTGATGCCAATGCCTGTATTACGTGTGCTTTCTTGTTTCAGTTCAAGACTCAGGCGTCTTGTTGATGAATCCATTGTGTTAATAGAGTGGGCATCGTAAATTTCATTGTCTTCGTAGCCAATTAGACTATTTCTGTTTGGGGTGTAATTTGGATGTTTAGAGAATACTGTTTTGGCCGATGCAAATGCCTGTATTGTGTGTGCTTTCTTGCTTCAGTTCATGGCTCAGGCTTCTTGTTGATGAATCCATTGTGTTAATGAAGTGGGCATTGTAAATTTCACTGTCTTGGTAGCCAACCAGATTGTAGGGTGTAATTTGGATGTTTAGAGAATTCTGTTTCGGCTGATGCAAATGGCTGCATTATGTGTGCTTTCTTGTTTCATTTCATGTCTCAGGCATCTTATTGATGAATCCATTGTGTTAATGAAGTGGGCATTGCAAATTTCATTGTCTTGGTCGCCAATTAGACTGTTTCTGTTTAGGGTGTGATTTGGATGTTTAGAGAAAACTGTTTCAGCTGATGCAAATGCTTGTATTATGTGTGCTTTCTTGTTTCAGTTCATAACTCAGGCATCTTGTTGATGAATCCATTGTGTTAATGAAGTGGGCATTGTAAATTTCATTGTCTTGGTAGCCAATTAGACCGTTTCTGTTTAGGGTGCAATTGAGATGTTTTAGAGAATACTGTTTCGGCTAATGCAAATGCCTGTATTACGTGTGCTTCCTTGTTTCAGTTCATGACTCAGGCGTCTTATTGATGAATCCATTGTGTTAATGAAGCGGGCATTGTAAATTTCATTATCTTGGTAGCCAATTTGGCTTTTTCTGTTTAGGGTGTAATTTGGATGTTTAGAGGAAACTGTTTCGGCTGATGCAAATGCCTGTATTATGTGTGCGTTCGTGTTTCAGTTCATGACTCAGGCGTCTTGCTGATGAATCCATTGTGTTAATAAAGTGGGCATCGTCAATTTCATTGTCTTGGTAGCCAATTAGACTGTTTCTGTTTGGGGTGCAATTTGGATGTTTAGAGAATACTGTTTCGGCTGATGCAAATACCTGTATTTTGTGTGTTTTCTTGCCTCAGTTCATGACTCAGGCGTCTTGTTGATGAATCCATTGTGTTAATGAAGTGGGCATTGTAAATTTCATTGTCTTGGCTGCCAATTAGACTGTTTCTATTTATGGTGCAATTTGGATGTTTGGAGAATACTGTTTCAGCTGATGCTAATGCGTTTATTATGTGTGCTTTCTTGTTTCAGTTCATGACTCAGGCGTCTTGTTGATGAATCCATTGTGTTAACGAAGTGGGTATTGTAAATTTCGTTGTCTTGGTAGCCAATTAGACTGTTTCTGTTTAGGGTGTGATTTGGAAGTTTAGAGAATACTGTTTCAGCTGATGCAAATGCTTGTATTATGTGTGCTCTCTTGTTTCAGTTCATAACTCAGGCGTCAAGTTGATGAATCCATTGTGTTAATGGAGTGGGCATTGCAAATTTCATTGTCTTGGTAGCCAATTAGACTGTTTTTGTTTAGGGTGTAATTTGGATGTTTAGAGAATACTGTTTTGGCTGATGCAAATGCCTGTATTATGTGTGCTTTCTTGTTTCAGTTCATGACTCAGGCGTCTTGTTGATGAATCCATTGCGTTAATGAAGTGGGCATTGTAAATTTCATTGTCTTGGCAGCCAATTAGACTGTTTCTGTTTAGGGTGTAATTTGGATGTTTAGAGCATACTGTTTCGGCTGATGCAAATGCCTGTATTATGTGTGCTTTCTTGTTTCAATTCATGACTCAGGCGTCTTGTTGATGAATCCACTGTGTTAATGAAGTGGGCATCGTAAATTTCATTGTCTTGGTAGCCAATTAGACTGTTTCTGTTTGGGGTGCAATTTGGATGTTTAGAGAATACGGTTTCGGCTGACGCAAATGCCTGTATTATGTGTGCTTTCTTGTTTCAGTTCATGACTCAGGCGTCTTGTTGATGAATCCATTGTGTTAACGAAGTGGGCATTGTAAATTTCATTGTCTTGGTAGCCAATTAGACTATTTCTGTTTAGCGTGTAATTTGGATGTTTAGAGAATACTGTTTCGGCTGATGAAAATGCATGTATTATGTGCGCTTTCTTGTTTTAGTTCATGACTCTGGCGTCCTGTTGATGAATCCATTGTGTTAATGAAGTGGGCACTGCGAATTTCGTTGTCTTGGTAGCCAATTAGGCTGTTTCTGTTTAGGGTGCAACTTGGATGTTTAGAGAACACTGTTTCGGCCGATGCAAATGCGTGTATTATGTGTGCTTTCTTGTTTCAGTTCATGACTCAGGCGTCTTGTTCATGAATCCATTGTGTTAATGAAGTCGGCATTGTAAATTTCATTGTCTTGTAACTAATTAGACTGTTTCTGTTTAGGGTGTGATTTGGACGTTTAGAGAATGCTGTCTCAGCTGATGCAAATGCCTGTATTATGTGTGCTTTCTTGTTTAAGTTCATAACTCAGGCATCTTGTTGATGAATCCATCGTGTTACTGAAGTTGGCATTGTAAATTTCATTGTCTTGGTAGCCAATTAGACTGTTTCTGTTTAGGGTGCAATTTGGACGTTTAGAGAATGCTGTTTCGGCTGATGCAAATGCCTATATCATGTGTGCTTTCTTATTTCAGTTCATAACTCAGGCATCTTGTTGATGAATCCATTGTGTTAATGAAGCGGGCATTGTAAGTTTCATTATCTTGGTAGCCAATTAGACTTTTTCTGTTTAGGGTGTAATTTGGATGTTTAGAGAATACTGTTTCGGCTGATGCAACTGCCTGTATTACGTGTGCTTTCCGATTTCAGTTCAAGACTCAAGCGTCTTGTTGATGAATCCATTGTGTTAATAGAGTGGGCATCGTAAATTTCATTGTCTTGGTAGCCAATTAGACTATTTCGGTTTGGGGTGTAATTTGGATGTTTAGAGAATACTGTTCCGGCCGATGCAAATGCCTGTATTATGTGTGCTTTCTTGCTTCAGTTCATGACTCAGGCGTCTTGTTGATGAATCCATTGTGTTAATGAAGTGTGCATTGTAAATTTCATTGTCTTGGTAGCTAATTAGACTGTTTCCGTTTAGGGTGTAATTTGGATGTTTAGAGAATACTGTTTCGGCTGATGCAAATGCATGTATTATGTGTGCTTTCTTGTTTTCGTTCATGACCCACGCGTCTTGTTGATGAATCCATTGTGTTAATGAAGTGGGTATTGTAAATTTCATTGTCTTGGTAGCCAATTAGACTGTTTCTGTTTAGGGTGTGATTTGGATGTTTAGAGAATACTGTTTCAGCTGATGCAAATGCCTGTATTACGTGTGCTTTTTTGTTTCAGTTCATAACTCAGGCGTCATGTTGATGAATCCATTGTGTTAATGAAGTAGGCATTGCAAATTTCATTGTCTTGGTAGCCAACTCGACTGTTTCTGTTTAGGCTGCAATTTGGATGTTTAGAGAATACTGTTTTGGCTGATGCAAAGGCCTCTATTATGTGTGCTTTCTTGTTTCAGTTCATGACTCAGGCATCTTGTTGATGAATCCATTATGTTAATGAAGCGGGCATTGTAAATTTCATTATCTTGGTAGCCGATTAGACTGTTTCTGTTTAGGGTGTAATTTGAATGTTTAGAGAATACTGTTTCGGCTGATGCAAATGCCTATATTATGTATGCTTTCTTGTTTCAATTCATGACTCAGACGTCTTGTTGATGAATCCATTGTGTTAATGAAGTGGGCATCGTAAATTTCATTGCCTTGGTTGCCAATTAGACTGTTTCTATTTGGAGTGTAATTTGGATGCATAGAGAATACTGTTTCGGCTGACGTAAATGCCCGTATCATGTGTGCTTTTTTGTTTCAATTCATGACTCTGGCGTCTTGTTGATGACTCCATTGTGTTGATGAAGACGGCATCGTAAATTTCATTGTCTTGGTAGCCAATAAGACTGTTTCTTTTTAGGGTGCAATTTGGATGTTTAGAGAATACTGTTTTGGCTGATGCAAATGCCTTTATTATGTGTGCTTTCTTGTTTCAGTTCATGACTCCGGCGTCTTGTTGATGAATCCATTGTGTTAATGAAGTGGGCATTGTAAATTTCATTATCTTGGTAGCCAATTAGACTGTTTCAGTTTAGGTTGTGATTTGGCTGTTTAGAGAATATAGTGTCGGCTGACGCAAATGCCTGTATGATGTGTGCTTTCTTATTTCAGTTCATGACTCAGGCATCTTGTTGTTGAATCCGTTGTGTTAATGAAGTGGGCATTGTAAATTTCATTGTCTTCATAGCCCATTAGACGGTTTCTACTTAGGGTCTAATTTGGATGTTTAGAGAACGCTGTTTTGGCAGATGCAAATGCCTGTATTATGTGTGCTTTCTTGTTTCAGTTCATGACTGAGGCGTCTTGTTGATGAATCCATTGTGTTAATGAAGTAGGCATTGTAAATTTCATTATCTTGGTAGCCAATTAGACTGTTTCTCTTTAGGGTGCAATTTGGATGTTTAGAGAATACTGTTTCGGCTGATGCAAATGCCTGTATTATGTGTGCTTTCTTGTTTCAGTTCATGACTCAGGCGTCTTGTTGATGAACCCATTGTGTCAATAAAGTGGGCATCGTAAATTTCATTGTCTTGGTAGTCAATTAGACTGTTTTTGTTTGGGGTGCAATTTGGATGTTTAGAGAACACTGTTTCGGCTAATGCAAATCCCTGTATTATGTGTGCTTTCTTGCTTCAGTTCATGACTCAGGCGTCTTGTTGATGAATCCATTGTGTTAATGAAGCGGGCATTGTAAATTTCATTGTCTTGGTAGCCAATTAGACTGTTTCTATTTAGGGTGTAATTTGGATGTTTGGAGAATACTATTTCAGCTGATGCAAATGCATGTATTATGTGTGCTTTCTTGTTTCAGTTCATGACTCAGGCGTCTTGTTGATGAATCCATTGTGTTAATGAAGTGGGTATTGTAAATTTCAATGTCTTGGTAGCCAATTAGACTGTTTCCGTTTAGGGTGTGATTTGGAAGTTTAGAGAATACTGTTTCAGCTGATGCAAATGCCTGTATTATGTGCGCTCTCTTGTTTCAGTTCATAACTCAGGCGTCAAGTTGATGAATCCATTGTGTTAATGGACTGGGCATTGCAAATTTCGTTGTCTTGGTAGCCAATTAGACTGTTTCTGTTTTGGGTGCAATTTGGATGTTTAGAGAATACTGTTTTAGCTGATGCAAATGCCTATATTATGTGTGCTTTCCTGCTTCAGTTCATGACTCAGGCGTCTTGTTGAGGAATCCATTGCGTTAATGAAGTGGGCATTGTAAATTTCATTATCTTGGTAGCCAATTAGACTGTTTCTGTTTAGGGTGTAATTTGGATGTTTAGGGCATACTGTTTCGGCTGATGCAAATGCCTGTATTATGTGTGCTTTCTTGTTTCAATTCATGACACAGGCGTCTTGTTGATGAATCCACCGTGTTAATGAAGTGGGCATTGTAAATTTCATTGTCCTGGCAGCCAATTAGACTGTTTCTGTTTGGGGTGTAATTTGGATGTTTAGAGAATACGATTTCGGCTGACGCAAATGCCTGTATTATGTGTGATTTCTTGTTTCAGTTCATGACTCAGGCGTCTTGTTGATGAATCCATTGTGTCAATGAACTGGGCATTGTAAATTTCATTGTCTTGGTAGCCAGTTAGACCGTTTCTGTTTAGGTTGTAATTTGGATGTTTAGAGAATACTGCTTTGGCTGATGAAAATGCATGTATTATGTGTGCTTTCTTGTTTCAGTTCATGACTCAGGCGTCCTGTTGATGAATCCATTGTGTTAATGAAGTGGGCATTGTAAATTTCGTTGTCTTGGTAGCCAATTAGACCGTTTCTGTTTAGGGTGTACCTTGGATGTTAAGAGAATACTATTTCAGCTGATGCAAATGCGTGTATTATGTGTGCTTTCTTGTTTCAGTTCATGACTCAGGCGTCTTGTTCATGAATCCATTGTGTTAATGAAGTGGGCATTGTAAATTTCATTGTCTTGGTAGCTAATTAGACTATTTCTGTTTAGGGTGTGATTTGGATGTTTAGAGAATACTGTTTCAGCTGATGCAAATGCCTGTATTATGTGTACTTTCTTGTTTTAGTTCATAACTCAAGCGTCTTGTTGATGAATCCATCATGTTAATGCAGTGGGCATTGCAAATTTGATTGTCTTGGTAGCCAATTAGACTGTTTCTGTTTAGGGTGCAATTTGGATGTTTAGAGGATACTGTTTCGGCTGATGCAAATGCCTATATTATGTGTGCTCTCTTGTTTCAGTTCATGACTCAGGCGTCTTGTTGATGAATCCATTGTGTTAATGAAGTGGGCATTGTAAATTTCATTGTCTTGGTAGCCAATTAGACTGTTTCTGTTTAGGGTGTGATTTGGATGTTTAGAGAATACTGTTTCAGCTGATGCAAATGCCTATATTATGTGTGCTTTCTTGTTTCAGTTCATGACTCAGACGTCTTGTTGATGAATCCATTGTGCTAATGAAGCGGGCATTGTAAATTTCATTATCTTGGCAGCCAATTAAACTTTTTCGGTTTAGGGTGCAATTTGGGTGTTTAGAGAATACTATTTCGGCTGATGCAAATGCCTGTATTATGTGTGCTTTCTTGTTTCAGTGCAAGGCTCAGGCGTCTTGTTGATGAATCCATTGTGTTAATAAAGTGGGCATCGTAAATTTGATTGTCTTGGTAGCCAATTAGACTGTTTCTGTTTGGGGTGTAATTTGGATGTTTAGAGAATACTGTTTCTGCTGATGCAAATGCCTGTATTATGTCTGCTTTCTTGCTTCAGTTCATGACTCAGGCGTCTTGTTGATGAATCCATTGTGTTAATGACATGGGCATTGTAAATTTCATTGTCTGGGTAGCCAATTAGACTGTTTCTGTTTAGGGTGTAATTTGGATGTTTAGAGAATACTGTTTCGGCAGATGCAAATGCCTATATTATGTGTGCTTTCTTGTTTCAGTTCAAGACTCAGACATCGTGTTCATGAATTCGTCGTGTTAATGAAGTGGGTATTGTAAATTTCATTGTCCTGGTAGCCAATTAGACTGTTTCTGTTTAGGGTGTGATTTGGATGTTTAGAGAATACTGTTTCAGCTGTTGCAAATGCCTGGATTATGTGTGCTTTCTTGTTTCAGTACATAACTCAGGCGTCATGTTGATGAATCTATTGTGTTAATGAAGTAGGCATTGCACATTTCATTGTCTTGGTAGCCAACTCGACTGTTTCTGTTTAGGGTGCAATTTGGATGTTTAGAGAATACCGTTTTGGCTGATGCAAATGCCTCTATCATGTGTGCTTTCTTGTTTCAGTTCATGACTCAGGCGTCTTATTGATGAATCCATTGTGTTAATGAACTTGGTATTGTAAATTTCATTGTCTTGGTATCCATTTAGACTGTTTCTGTTTAGGGTGTATTTTGGATGTTTAGAGAATACTGTTTCGGCAGATGAAAATGCCTGTATTATGCGTGCTTTCTTGTTTCAGTTCATGACTCAGGCGTCTTGTTGATGAATCCATTGTGTTAATGAAGTGGGCATTGTAAATTTTATTATCTTGGTAGGCAATTAGACTGTTTCTGTTTAGGGTGTAACTAAGATGTTGAGAGAATACTGTTTCGGCTGATGCAAATGCCCGTATTATGTGTGCTTTCTTACTTCAGTTCATGGCTCAGGCGTCCTGTTGATCAATCCATTGTGTTAATGAAGTGGGCATTGTAAATTTCATTGTCTTAGTAGCCAATTAGACTGTTTCTGTTTAGGGTGCAATTCGGATGTTTAGAGAATATAGTTTCGGCTGATGCAAATGCATGTATTATGTGTGCTTTCTTGTTTTAGTTCATGACTCAGGCGTCTTGTTGATGAATCTATTGTGTTAATGAAGTGGGCATTGTAAATTTCATTGTCTTGGTAGCCAATTAGACTGTTTCTGTTTAGGGTGTGATTTGGATGTTTAGAGAATACCGTTTCAGCTGACACAAATGCGTGTATTATATGTGCTTCCTTGTTTCAGTTCATAACTCAGGCGTCTTGTTGATGAATCCATTGTGTTAATGAAGTCGGCATTGTAAATTTCATTGTTTTGGTAGCCAATTAGACTGTTTCTGTTAAGGGTGTAATTTGGGTGTTTAGAGAATACTGTTTCGGCTGATGCAAATGCCTGTATTATGTGTGCTTTCGTGTTTCAGTTCATGACTCAGGCGTCTAGCTGATGAATCCATTGTGTTAATGAAGTGGGCATTGTAAATTTCATTGTCTTGGTGGCCAATTAGACTGTTTCTGTTTAGGGTGCAATTTTTATGTTTAGGGAATACTGTTTCAGCTGATGCAAATGCCTGTATTATGTGTGCTTTCTTGTTTCAGTTCATGACTCAGGTGTATTGTTGATGAATCCATTGTGTTAATGAAGTGGGCATTGTAAATTTCATTGTCTTGGTAGCCAATTAGACTGTTTCTATTTAGGGTGTAATTTGGATGTTTAGAGAATACCGTTTCGGCTGATGCAAATGCCTGTATTATGTGTGCTTCTTGTTTCAGTTCATACTCAGGCGTCTTGTTGATGAATCCATTGTGTTAATGAAGTGGGCATTGTAAATTTCATTATCCTGGTAGCCAATTAGACTATTTCTGTTTAGGGTGTGATTTAGGTGTTTAGAGAATACTGTTTCGGCTGGTGCAAAAATGCCTGCATTATGTGTGCTTTCTTGTTTCAGTTCATGACTCAGGTGTCTTGTTGATGAATCCATTGTGTCAATGAAGTGGGCATTGCAAATTTCATTATCTTGGTAGCCAATTAAACTGTTTCTATTTAGGGGGTAATTTGGGTGTTTGGAGAATACCGTTTCGACTGATGTAAATGCCTGTATTATACGTGCTTTCTTGTTTCAGTTCGTGACTCAGGCATCTTGTTGATGAATCCATTGTGTTGATGAAGTGGGCATTGTAAATTTCATTATCTTTGTAGTCAATTTGCTGTTTCTGTTGACGGTGTAATTTGGACGCTTAGAGAATGCTGTTTCGGTTGATGCAAATGCCTGTATTATGTGTGCATTCTTGTTTCAGTTCATGACTCAGGCGTCTTGTTGATGAATCCATTGTGTTAATGAAGTGGGCATTGTAAATTGCATTGCCTTGGTAGCCAATTAGACTATTTCTATTTAGGGTGTAATTTGGATGTTTAGAGAATATAGTTTCAGCTGATGCAAATGCCTGCATTATGTGTGCTTTCTTGTTTCAGTTCATGACTCAGTCGCCTTGTTGATGAATCCATTGTGTTAATGAAGTGGGCATTGTAAATTTCATTGTCTTGGTAGCCAATTAGACTGTTTCTATTTAGGGTGTAATTTGGATGTTTAGAGAATACTGTTTCGGCTGATGCAAACGTCTCTATTATGTGTGCTTTCTTGTTTCAGTTCTTGACTCAGGCATCTTGTTGATGAATCCATTGTGTTAATGAAGTGGACATTGTAAATTTCATTGTCTTGGCAGCCAATTAGATTATTTCTGTTTCGGGTGTAATTTAGATGCCTAGAGAACACTGTTTCAGCTGATGCAAATGCCTGTATTATGTCTGCTTTCTTGTTTCAGTTCATGACTCAGGCGTCTTGTTGATGAATCCATTGTGTTAATGAAGTAGGCATTGTAAATTTCATTGTCTTGGTGGCCAATTAGACCGTTTCTGTTTAGGGTATAATTTGGGCATTTAGAAAAAACTGTTTCGGCTGATGCAAATGCCTGTATTATGTGTGCTTTATTATTTCAGTTCATGAGTCAGGCGCCTTGTTAATGAATCCATTGTGTTAATGATGTGGCCATTGTAAATTTCGTTATCTTGGTAGCCAATTAGGCTGTTTCTGTTTAGGGTGTAATTTGAATGTTTACAGAATACTATTTCGTCTGATGCGAATGCCTGTATTATGTGTGCTTTCTTGTTTCAGTTCATGACTCAGGCATTTTGTTGATGAATCCAGTGTGTTAATGAAGTGGGCATTGTAAATTTGATTGTCCTGGTAGCCAATTGGACTGTTTCTGTTTAGGGTGTAATTTGGATGTTTAGATGATACTATTTTGGCCGATGCAAATGCCTGTATTATGTGTACTTTCTTGTTTCAGTTCATAACTCAGGCGTCTGGTTGATGAATCCATTGTGTTAATGAAGTGGGCATTGCAAATTTCATTATCTTGGTGGCCAATTGGACTGTTTCAGTTTAGGGTGTAATTTGGGTGTTTAGATAATGCTGTTTCGGCTGATGCAAATGCCTGTATTATGCGTGCTTTCTTGTTTCAGTTCATGACTCAGGCGTCTTGCTGATGAATCCATTGTGTTAATGAGGTGGGCATTGTAAATTTCATTGTCTTGGTAGCCAATTAGGCTATTTCTATTTAGGGTGTAATTTGAATGTTCACAGAATACTGTTTCGGTTGATGCGAATGCCTGTATTATGCATGCTTTCTTGTTTCAGTTCATGACTCAGGCGTCTTGTTGATGAATCCGTCGTGTTAATAAAGTGGGATGGTAAATTTCATTGTCTTGGTAGCCAATCAGACTGTTTCTGTACGAGGTGTAATTTGGATGTTTAGAGAATACTGTTTCGGCTGATTTAAATGCCTATATTATGTGTGCTTTCTTGTTTCAGTTCATGACTCAGGCGTCATGTTGATGAATCCATGGTGTTAATGAAGTGGGCATGCCAAATTTCATTGTCTTAGTAGCCAATTAGACTGTTTCTGTTTAGGGTGTAATTTGGATGTTTAGAGAATACTGTTTCGGCTTATGCAAATGCCTGTATTATGTGTGCTTTCTTGTTTTAGTTCATGACTCAGGCGTCTTATTGATGAATCCATTGTGTTAACGAAGTGGGCGTTGTAAATTTCATTGTCTTGGTAGCCAATTAGACTGTTTCTTTTTAGGGTGTAATTTGGATGTTTAGATAATACTGTTTCGGATGATGCAAATGCCTATATGATGTGTGCTTTCTTGTTTCAGTTCATTACTCAGGCGTCTTATTGATGAAATCGTTGTGTTAATGAAGTGGGCATTGTAAATTTGATTGTCTCGGTAGTCAATTAGACTGTTTCTGTTTGGGGTGTAATTTGGATGTTTAGAAAATACTGTTTCGGCTCATGCAAAAATGCCTGCATTTTGTGTGCTTTCTTGCTTCAGTTCATGACTCAGGCGTCTTGTTGATGAATCCATTGTGTTAATGAAGTGGGCATTGTAAATTTCATTGTCTTGGTAGCCAATTAGACTGTTTCTGCTTAGGGTGTAATTTGGGTGTTTAGATAATGCTATTTCAGCTGATGCAAATGCTCGTATTGTATGTGCTTTCTTATTTCAGTTCATGACTCAGGCGTCTTGCTGATGAATCCATTGTGTTAATGAAGTGGGCATTGTAGATTTCATTGTCTTGGTAGCTAATTAGACTGTTTCTGTTTAAGGTGTAACTTGGATGCTTAGAGAATACCGTTTCGACTGATGCAAATGCCTGTATTATGCGTGCTTTCTTGTTTCAGTTCATTACTCAGGCATCTTGTTGATGAATCCATTGTTTTAATGAAGTGGGCATTGTAAATTTCATTATCCTGGTAGCCAATTAGACTATTTCTGTTTAGGGTGCAATTTGGGTGTTCAGAGAATACTGTTTTGGCTGATGCAAATGCCTGTATTATGTGTGCTTTCGTGTTTCAGTTCATGACTCAGGCGTCTTGCTGATAAATCCATTGTGTTAATGAAGTGGGCATTGTAAATTTCATTGTCTTGGTAGCCAATTAGACTGTTTCTGTTTAGGTGTAATTTGGATGTTTAGAGAATACTGTTTCAACTGATGCAAATGCCCGTATTATGTGTGCTTTCTTGTTTCCGTTCATGACTCAGGCGTCCTGTTGATGAATCCATTGTGTTAATGAAGTGGGCATTGTAAATTTCACTGTCATGGTAGGCAATCAGACTGTTTCTATTTAGGGTGTAATTTAGATGTTTAGAGAATTCTGTTTCGGCTGATGCAAATGCCTGTATTGTGTGTGCTTTCTTATTTTAGTTTATGTCTCAGGCATCTTATTGATGAATCCATTGTGTTAATGAAGTGGGCATTATAAATTTCATTGCCTTGGCAGCCAATTAGACTGTTTCTATTTAGGGTGTAATTTGGATGTTTAGAGAATACTGTATCGGCTAATGCAAATCCTTATATCATGTGTGCTTTCTTGTTTCAATTCATGACTCAGGCGTCTTGTTGATGAATCCATTGTGTTAATGGAGTAGGCGTTGCAAATTTCATTGTCTTGGTAGCCAAAGAGGCTGTTTCTGTTTAGGGTGCAATTTGGATGTTTAGAGAATACTGTTTTGGCTTATGCAAATGCCTGTATTATGTGTGCTTTCTTGTTTCAGTTCATGACTTAGGCGTCTTGTTGAGGAATCCATTGCGTTAATGAAGTGGGCATTGTAAATTTCATTATCTTGGTAGCCAATTAGACTGTTTCTGTTTAGGGTGTAATTTGGATGTTTCGAGCATACTGTTTCGGCTAATGCAAATGCCTGTATTATGTGTGCTTTCTTGTTTCAATTCATGACACAGGCGTCTTGTTGATGAATCCACCGTGTTAATGAAGTGGGCATCGTAAATTTCATTGTCTTGGTAGCCAATTAGACTGTTACTGTTTGGGGTGCAATTTGGATGTTTAGAGAATACTGTTCGGGCTTATGCAAATGCCTATATTATGTGTGCTTTCTTGTTTCAGTTCATGACTCAGGCATCTTGTTGATGAATCCATTGCGTTAATGAAGTGGGCATTGTAAATTTCATTATCTTGGTAGCCAATTAGACTGTTTCTGTTTAGGGTGTAATTTGGATGTTTAGAGCATACTGTTTCGGCTGATGCAAATGCCTGTATTATGTGTGCTTTCTTGTTTCAATTCATGACACAGGCGTCTTGTTGATGAATCCACCGTGTTAATGAAGTGGGCATCGTGAATTTCATTGTCTTGGTAGCCAATTATACTGTTTCTGTTCGGGGTGTAATTTGGATGTTTAAAGAATACGGTTTCGGCTGACGCAAATGCCTGTATTATGTGTGCTTCCTTATTTCAGTTCATGACTCAGGCGTCTTGTTGATGAATCCATTGCGTTAATGAAGTGGGCATTGTAAATTTCATTGTCTTGGTAGCCAATTAGACCGTTCCTATTTAGGGTGTAATTTGGATGTTTAGAGAATACTGCTTCGGCTAATGAAAATGCATGTATTATGTGTGCTTTCTTATTTCAGTTCATGACTCAGGCGTCCTGTTGATGAATCCATTGTGTTAATAAAGTGGGCATTGTAAATTTCATTGTCTTGGTAGCCAATTAGACCGTTTCTGTTTAGGGTGTACCTTGGATGTTTAGAGAATACTATTTCGGCTGATGCAAATGCGTGCATTATGTGTGCTTTCTTGTTTCAGTTCATGACTCAGGCGTCTTGTTCATGAAGCCATTGTGTTAATGAAGTGGGCATTGTAAATTTCATTGTCTTGGTAGCTAATTAGACTATTTCTGTTTAGGGTGTAATTAGGATGTTTAGAGAATACTGTTCCGGCTGATGAAAATGCCTGTATTATGCGTGCTTTCTTGTTTCAGTTCATGACTCAGGCGTCTTGTTGATGAATCCATTGTGTTAATGAAGTGGGCATTGTAAATTTTATTATCTTGGTAGGCAATTAGACTGTTTCTGTTTAGGGTGTAACTAAGATGTTGAGAGAATACTGTTTCGGCTGATGCAAATGCCCGTATTATGTGTGCTTTCTTACTTCAGTTCATGGCTCAGGCGTCCTGTTGATCAATCCATTGTGTTAATGAAGTGGGCATTGTAAATTTCATTGTCTTAGTAGCCAATTAGACTGTTTCTGTTTAGGGTGCAATTCGGATGCTTAGAGAATATAGTTTCGGCTGATGCAAATGCATGTATTATGTGTGCTTTCTTGTTTCAGTTCATGACTCAGGCATCTTATTGTTGAATCCATTGTGTTAATGAAGTGGGCATTGTAAATTTCATTGTCTTGGTAGCCAATTAGACTGTTTCTGTTTAGGGTGTAATTTGGATGTTTAGAGAATACTGTTTCAGCTGACGCAAATGCATGTATTATATGTGCTTCCTTGTTTCAGTTCATGACTTAGGGGTCTTGTTGATGAATGCATTGTGCTAATGAAGTGGGCATTATAAATTTCATTGTCTTGGTAGCCAATTAGATTGTTTCTGTTAAGGGTGTAATTTGGGTGTCTAGAGAATGCTGTTTCGGCTGATGCAAATGCCTGTATTATGTGTGCTTTCGTGTTTCAGTTCATGGCTCAGGCGTCTTGCTGATGAATCCATTGTGTTAATGAAGTGGGCATTGTAAATTTCATTGTCTTTGTGGCCAATTAGACTGTTTCTGTTTAGGGTGCAATTTTTATGTTTAGGGAATACTGTTTCAGCTGATGCAAATGCCTGTATTATGTGTGCTTTCTTGTTTCAGTTCATGACTCAGGTGTATTGTTGATGAATCCATTGTGTTAATGAAGTGGGCATTGTAAATTTCATTGTCTTGGCAGCCAATTAGACTGTTTCTATTTAGGGTGTAATTTGGATGTTTAGAGAATACCGTTTCGGCTGATGTAAATGCCTGTATTATGCGTGCTTTCTTGTTTCAGTTCATTACTCAGGCGTCTTGTTGATGAATCCATCGTGTTAATGAAGTAGGCATTGTAAATTTCATTATCCTGGTAGCCAATTAGACTATTTCTGTTTAGGGTGTGATGTGTGCTTTCTTGTTTCAGTTTGTGACTCAGGCGTCTTGTTGATGAATCCATTGTGTTAATGAAGTGGGCATTGGAAATTTCATTGTCTTGGTCGCCAATTAGACTGTTTCTGTTTAGGGTGTGATTTGGGTGTTTAGAGAATACAGTTTCGGCTGATGCAAATGCCTGTATTATGTGTGCTTTCTTGTTTCAGTTCATGACTCGGGCGTCTTGTTGATGAATCCATTGTGTTAATGAAGTGGGCATTGTAAATTTCATTGTCTTGGTAGCCAATTAGACTGTTTCTGTTTAGGGTGTAATTTGGATGTTTAGAGAATACTATTTCGGCTAATGCAAGTGGCTATATTATTTGTGCTTTCTTGTTTCAGTTCATGACTCAAGCGTCTTGTTCATGAATCCATTATATTTATGAAGTGGGCATTGTAAATTTCATTGTCTTGGTAGCCAATTAGACCGTTTATGTTGAGGGCATAATTTGGGTGTTTAGAAAATACTATTTCGACTAATGCAAATGCCTGAATTGTGTGTGCTTTCTTATTTCAGTTCATGGCTCAGGCGTCTTGTTGATGAATCCATTGTGTGAACGAAGTGGGGATTGTAAATTTCATTATCTTGGTAGCCAATTATACTGTTTCTGTTTCGGGTGTAATTTGGATGTTTAGAGGATACTGTTTCAGCTCAAGCAAATGCCTGTATTATATGTGCATTCTTGTTTCAGTGCATGACTCAGGTATCTTGTTGATGAATCCATTGTGTTAATGAAGTGGGCATTGTAAATTTCATTGTCTTGGTAGCCAATTAGACTGTTTCTGTTTAGGGTGTAGTTTGGATGTTTAGGAAATACTGTTGCGGCTGATGCAAATGCCTGTATTATGTGTGCGTTCTTGTTTCAGCTCATGACTCAGGCGCCTTCTTGATGAATCCATTGTGTTAATGAAGTGGGTATTGTAAATTTCATTGTCTTGGTAGCCAATTAGATTGTTTCTGTTTAGGGTATGATTTGGATGGTTAGAGAATACAGTTTCAGCTGATGCAAATGCCTGCATTATGTGTGCTTTCTTGTTTCAGTTCATAGCTCAGTCGCCTTATTGATGAATCCATTGTGTTAATGAAGTGGGCATTGTAAATTTCATTGTCTTGGTAGCCAATTAGACAGTTTGTATTTAGGGTGTAATTTGGATGTTTAGAGAATACTGTTTTGGCGGATGCAAATGTCTCTATTATGTGTGCTTTCTTGTTTCAGTTCTTGACTCAGGCGTCTTGTTGATGAATCCATTGTGTTAATGAAGTGGACATTGTAAATTTCATTGTCTTGGCAGCCAATTAGACTATTTCTGTTGAGGGTGTAATTTAGATGTCTGGAGAACACCGTTTCAGCTGATGCAAATGCCTATATTATGTGTGCTTTCTTGTTTCAGTTCATGACTTAGGCATCTTGTTGATGAATCCATTGTGTTAATGAAGTGGGCATTGTAAATTTCATTGTGTTGGTGGCCAATTAGACTGTTTCTGTTTAGGGTATAATTTGGGCATTTAGAAAAAACTGTTTCGGCTGATGCAAATGCCTGTATTATGTGTGCTTTCTTTTTTCAGTTCATGAGTCAGGCGTCTTGTTAATGAATCCATTGTGTTAATGATGGGGGCATTGTAAATTTCATTATCTTGGTAGCCAATTAGACTGTTTCTGTTTAGGGTGTAATTTGAGTGATTATAGAATACTGTTTCGTCTGATGCGAATGCCTGTATTATGTGTGCTTTCTTGTTTTAGTTCATGACTCTGGCGTTTTGTTGATGAATCCAGTGTGTTAATGAAGTGGGCATTGTAAATTTGATTGTCTTGGTAGCCAATTGGACTGTTTCTGTTTACGGTGTAATTTGGATGTTTAGATAATACTGTTTCGACCGATGCAAATGCCTGTATTATGTGTGCTTTCTTTTTCAGTTCATAACTCAGGCGTCTTGTTGATGAATCCATTGTGTTAATGAAGTGGACATTGTAAATTTCATTATCTTGGTAGCCAATTGGACTGTTTCAGTTTAGGGTGTAATTTGGGTGTTTAGATAATGCTGTTTTGGCTGATGCAAATGCCTGTATTATACGTGCTTTCTTATTTCAGTTCATGACTCAGGCGTCTTGCTGATGAATCCATTGTGTTAATGAGGTGGGCATTGTAAATTTTATTGTCTTGGTAGCCAATTAGACTATTTCTATTTAGGGTGTAATTTGAATGTTTACAGACTACTGTTTCGGTTGATGCGAATGCCTGTATTATGCGTTCTTTCTTATTTCATTTCATAACTCAGGCGTCTTGTTGAAGAATCCGTTGTGTTAATAAAGTGGGATTGTAAATTTCATTGTCTTGGTAGCCAATCAGACTGTTTCTGTACGAGGTGTAATTTGGATGTATACAGAATACTGTTTCGGCTAATGCAAATGCCTGTATTATGTGTGCTTTCTTGTTTCAGTTCATGACTCAATCGTCCTGTTGTTGAAACCGTCGTGTTAATGAAGTGGGCATGGTAAATTTCATTGTCTTGGTAGCCAATTAGGCTGTTTCTGTTTAGGGTGTAATTTGGATGCTTAGAGAATACTATTTCGGCTGATGCAAATGCCTGTATTATGTGTGATTTCTTGTTTCAGTTCATGACTCAGGCGTCTTATTGATGAATCCATTGTGTTAACGAAGTGGGCGTTGTAAATTTCATTGTCTTCGTAGCCAATTAGACTGTTTCTATTTAGGATGTAATTTGGGTGTTTAGAGAATACTGTTTCGACTGGTGCATATGCCTGTATTATATGTGCTTTCTTATTTCAGTTCATGACTCAGGCGTCTTGTTGATGAATCCATGGTGTTAATGAAGTGGGCATGGTAAATTTCATTGTCTTGGTAGCCAATTAGACTGTTTCTGTTTAGGGTGTAATTTGGATGTTTAGAGGATACTGTTTCGGATGATGCAAATGCCTGTATGATGTTCGCTTTCTTGTTTCAGTACATTACTCAGGCGTCTTATTGATGAAATCGTTGTGTTAATGAAGTGGGCATTGTAAATTTGATTGTCTCGGTAGCCAATTAGACTGTTTCTGTTTGGGGTGTAATTTGGATGTTTAGAAAATACCGTTTCGGCTCATGCAAAAATGTCTGTATTATGTGTGCTTTCTTGTTTCAGTTCATGACTCAGGCGTCTTGTTGACGAATCCATTGTGTTAATGAAGTGGGCATTGTAAATTTCATTGTCTTGGTAGCTAATTAGACTGTTTCTGCTTAGGGTGTAATTTGGGTGTTTAGATAATGCTGTTTCGGCTGATGCAAATGCCTGTATTGTATGTGCTTTCTTGTTTCAGTTCATGACTCAGGCGTCCTGCTGATGAATCCATTGTGCTAATGAGGTGGGCATTGTAGATTTCATTGTCTTGGTAGCCAATTAGACTGTTTCTGTTTAAGGTGTGATTTGGATGCTTAGAGAATACCGTTTCGGCTGATGCAAATGCCTGTATTATGCGTGCTTTCTTCTTTCAGTTCATTACTCAGGCGTCTTGTTGATGAATCCATTGTGTTAATGAACTGGGCATTGTAAATGTCATTATCCTGGTAGCCAATTAGACTATTTCTGTTTAGGGTGCAATTTGGGTGTTTAGAGAATACTGTTTCGGCTGATGCAAATGCCTGTATTATGTGTGCTTTCGTGTTTTAGGTCATGACTCAGGCGTCTTGCTGATGAATCCATTGTGTTAATGAAGTGGGCATTGTAAATTTCATTGTCTTGGTAGCCAATTAGACTGTTTCTGTTTAGGTGTAATTTGGATGTTTAAAGAATACGGTTTCAACTGATGCAAATGCCCGTATTATGTGTGCTTTCTTGTTTCAGTTCATGACTCAGGCGTCTTGTTGATGAATCCATTGTGTTAATGAAGTGGGCATTGTAAATTACACTGTCATGGTAGCCAATCAGACTGTTTCTATTTAGGGTGTAATTTGGATGTTTAGAGAATTTTGTTTCGGCTGATGGAAATGCCTGTATTATGTGTGCTTTCTTATTTTAGTTTATGTCCCAGGCATCTTATTGATGAATTCATTGTGTTAATGAAGTGGGCATGATAAATTTCATTGTCTTGGCAGCCAATTAGACTGTTTCTATTTAGGGTGTAATTTGGATGTTTAGAGAATACTGTTTCGGCCAATGCAACTGCTCGTATCATGTGCGCTTCCTTGTTTCAATTCATGACTCAGGGGTCTTGTTGATGAATCCATTGCATTGATCAAGTGGGCATTGTAAATTTCATTGTCTTGGTAGCCGATTAGATGGTTTCTGTTTAGGGTGTAATTTGGATGTTTACAGAATACTGTTTCAGCTGATGCAAATGCCTATATTATGGGTGCTTTCTTATTTCAGTTCATGACTCAGGCGTCTTGTTGATGAATCCATGGTGTTAATGAAGTGGGCATGGTAAATTTCATTGTCTTGGTAGTCAATTAGACTCTTTCTGTTTAGGGTGTAATTTGGATGTTTAGAGAATACTGTTTCGGATGATGCAAATGCCTGTATGATGTTTGCTTTCTTGTTTCAGTTCATTACTCAGGCGTCTTATTGATGAAATCGTTGTGTTAATGAAGTGGGCATTGTAAATTTGATTGTCTCGGTAGCCAATTAGACTGTTTCTGTTTGGGGTGTAATTTGGATGTTTAGAGAATACCGTTTCGCCTCATGCAAAAATGCCTGTATTATGTGTGCTTTCTTGTTTCAGTTCATGACTCAGGCGTCTTGTTGACGAATCCATTGTGTTAATGAAGTGGGCATTGTAAATTTCATTGTCTTGGTAGCTAATTAGACTGTTTCTGCTTAGGGTGTAATTTGGGTGTTTAGATAATGCTGTTTCGGCTGATGCAAATGCCTGTATTGTATGTGCTTTCTTGTTTCAGTTCATGACTCAGGCGTCCTGCTGATGAATCCATTGTTCTAATGAGGTGGGCATTGTAGATTTCATTGTCTTGGTAGCCAATTAGACTGTTTCTGTTTAAGGTGTGATTTGGATGCTTAGAGGATACCGTTTCGGCTGATGCAAATGCCTGTGTTATGCGTGCTTTCTTCTTTCAGTTCATTACTCAGGCGTCCTGTTGATGAATCCATTGTGTTAATGAAGTGGGCGTTGTAAATGTCATTATCCTGGTAGCCAATTAGACTATTTCTGTTTAGGGTGCAATTTGGGAATTTAGAGAATACTGTTTCGGCTGATGCAAATGCCTGTATTATGTGTGCTTTCGTGTTTTAGGTCATGACTCAGGCGTCTTGCTGATGAATCCATTGTGTTAATGAAGTGGGCATTGTAAATTTCATTGTCTTGGTGGCCAATTAGACTGTTTCTGTTTAGGTGTAATTTGGATGTTTAGAGAATACGGTTTCAACTGATGCAAATGCCCGTATTATGTGTGCTTTCTTGTTTCAGTTCATGACTCAGGCGTCTTGTTGATGAATCCATTGTGTTAATGAAGTGGGCATTGTAAATTACACTGTCTTGGTAGCCAATCAGACTGTTTCTATTTAGGGTGTAATTTGGATGTTTAGAGAATTCTGTTTCGGCTGATGCAAATGCCTGTATTATGTGTGCTTTCTTATTTTAGTTTATGCCTCAGGCATCTTATTGATGAATTCATTGTGTTAACGAAGTGGGCATGATAAATTTCATTGTCTTGGCAGCCAATTAAACTGTTTCTATTTAGGGTGTAATTTGGATGTTTAGAGAACACTGTTTCGGCCAATGCAACTGCTCGTATCATGTGCGCTTCCTTGTTTCAATTCATGACTCAGGGGTCTTGTTGATGAATCCATTGCATTGATCAAGTGGGCATTGTAAATTTCATTGTCTTGGTAGCCGATTAGATGGTTTCTGTTTAGGGTGTAATTTGGATGTTTACAGAATACTGTTTCAGCTGATGCAAATGCCTATATTATGGGTGCTTTCTTATTTCAGTTCATGACTCAGGCGTCTTGTTGATGAATCCATTGTGTTAATGAAGTGACAAAATTAAATTTCATTGTCTTGGTAGCCAATTAGACTGCTTCTGTTTAGGGTGTAACTTGGATGTTTAGAGAATACTATTTCGGCTGATGCAAATGCCTGTATTATGTGTGCTTTCTTACTTCAGTTCATGACTCAGGCATCCTGTTGATGAATCCATTGTGCTAATGAAGTGGGCATTGTAAATCTCATTGTCTTGGTAGCCAATTAGACTGTTTCTGTTTAGGGTGCAATTTGATTGTATAGAGAATACTGTTTCGGCTGATGCAAATGCCTGTATTATGTGTGCTTTCTTGTTTCAGTTCATGACTCAGTCGTCCTGTTGTTGAAACCATTGTGTTAATGAAGTGGGCATCGTAAATTTCGTTGTCTTGGTAGCCAATTAGACTTTTTCTGTTTGGGGTGTGTTTTGGATGTTTGGAGAACACAGTTTCGGCCAACGCAAATGCCTGTATTATGTGTGCTTTCTTGTTTCAGTTCATGACTCAGGGGTCTTGTTGATGAATCCACTGTGTTAATGAAGTGGGCATTTTAAATTTCGTTGTCCTAGTAGCCCATTAGACTGTTTCTGTTTAGGGTGTAATTTGGATGTTTAGAGAATATAGTTTCGGCTGACGCAAATGCCTGTATTATGTGTGCTTTCTTGTTTCAGTTCATGACTCAGGCATCTTGTTGGTGAATCCATTGTGTTGATGAAGTGGGCATTGTAAATTTCATTGTCTTCGTAGCCCATTAGACTGTTTCTGTTTAGGGTGTAATTTGGATGTTTAGAGAACGCTGTTTCGGCTGATGCAAATGCTTGTATTATGTGTGCCTTCTTGTTTCAGTTCATGACTGAGGCGTCCTGTTGATGAATCCATTGTGTTAATGAAGTAGGCCTTGTAAATTTCATTGTCTTAGTAGCCAATTAGACTGTTTCTGTTTGGGATGTAATTTGGATGTTTAGAGAATACTGTTTCGTCTGATGCAAATGCCTGTATTATGTGTGCTTTCTTGCGTCAGTTCATGACTCAGGCGTCTTGTTGATGAATCCATTGTGTTAATGAAGTGGGCATTGTAAATTTCATTGTCTTAGTAGCCCATTAGACTATTTCTATTTAGGGTGTAATTTGGATGTTTAGATAATATAGTTTTGGCTGACACAAATGCCTGTATTATGTGTGCTTTCTTGTTTCAGTTCATGACTCAGGCGTCTTGTTGATGAATCCATTGTGTTAATGAAGTGGGCATTGTAAATTTCACTGTCTTGGTAGCCAATTAGACTGTTTCTGTTTAGGGCGCAATTTGGATGTTTAGAGAATACTGTTTCGGCCGACGCAAATGCCTGTATTATATGTGCTTTCTTGTTTCAGTTCATGCTTCAGGCATCTTGTTGATGAATCCATTGTGTTAATGAAGTGGGCATTGCAAATTTCGCTGTCCTGGTAGCCCATTAGACTGTTTCTGCTTAGGGTGTTATTTGGATGTTTAGATAATATAGTTTCGGCTGACGCAAATGCCTGTATTATGTGTGCTTTCTTGTTTCAGTTCATGACTCAGGCATCTTGTTGGTGAGTCCATTATGTTAATGAAGTGGGCATTGTAAATTTCATTGTCTTCGTAGCCCATTAAACTGTTTCTGTTTAGGGTGTAATTTGGATGTTTAGAGAATATAGTTTCAGCTGACGCAAATGCCTGTATTATGTGTGCTTTCTTGTTTCAGTTCATGCTTCAGGCGTCTTGTTGATGAATGCATTGTGTTAATGAAGTGGGCATTGTAAATTGCACTGTCTTGGTAGCCAATCAGACTGTTTCTATTTAGGGTGTAATTTGGATGTTTAGAGAATTCTGTTTCGGCTGATGCAAATGCCTGTATTATGTGTGCTTTCTTGTTTCAGTTCATGTCTTAGGCATCTTATTGATGAATCCATTGTGTTAATGAAGTGGGCATTGTAAATTTCATTGTCTTGGCAGCCAATTAGACTGCTTCTATTTAGGGCGCAATTTGGATGTTTAGAGAATACTGTTTCGGCCGACGCAAATGCCTGTATTATGTGTGCTTTCTTGTTTCAGTTCATGACTTAGGTGTCTTGTTGATGAATCCATTGTGTTAATGAAGTGGGCATTGCAAATTTCGTTGTCCTGGTAGCCCATTAGACTGTTTCTGTTTAGGGTATAATTCGGATGTTTAGAGAATATAGTTTCGGCTTTCGCAAATGCCTGTATTATGTGTGCTTTCTTGTTTCAGTTCATGACTCAGGCATCTTGTTGGTGAATCCATTGTGTTAATGAAGTGGGCATTGTAAATTTCATTGTCTTCGTAGCCCATTAGACTGTTTCTGTTTAGGGTGTAATTTGGATGTTTAGAGAACGCTGTTTCGGCTGATGCAAATGCCTGTATGATGTGTGCTTTCTTGTTTCAGTTCATTACTCAGGCGTCTTATTGATGAAATCGTTGTGTTAATGAAGTGAGCATTGTAAATTTGATTGTCTCGGAAGCCAATTTGACTGTTTCTGTTTGGGGTGGAATTTGGATGTTTAGAGAATACTGTTTCGGCTCATGCAAAAATGCTTGTATTATGTGTGCTTTCTTGTTTCAGTTCATGACTCAAGCGTCTTGTTGATGAATCTATTGTGTTAATGAAGTGGGCATTGTAAATTTCATTGTCTTCGTAGCCAATTAGACTGTTTCTGCGTAGGGTGTAATTTGGGTGTTTAGATAATGCTGTTTCGGCTGATGCAAATGCCTGTATTGTATGTGCTTTCTTGTTTCAGTTCATGACTCAGGCGTCCTGCTGATGAATCCATTGTGTTAATGAAGTGGGCATTGTAGATTTCATTGTCTTGGTGGCCAATTAGACTGTTTCTGTTTAAGGTGTGATTTGGATGCTTAGAGAATACCGTTTCGGCTGATGCAAATGCCTGTATTATGCGTGCTTTCTTCTTTCAGTTCATTACTCAGGCGTCCTGTTGATGAATCCATTGTGTTAATGAAGTGGGCATTGTAAATGTCATTATCCTGGTAGCCAATTAGACTATTTCTGTTTAGGGTGCAATTTGGGAATTTAGAGAATACTGTTTCGGCTGATGCAAATGCCTGTATTATGTGTGCTTTCGTGTTTTAGGTCATGACTCAGGCGTCTTGCTGATGAATCCATTGTGTTAATGAAGTGGGCATTGTAAATTTCATTGTCTTGGTAGCCAATTAGACTGTTTCTGTTTAGGTGTAATTTGGATGTTTAGAGAATACGGTTTCAACTGATGCAAATGCCCGTATTATGTGTGCTTTCTTGTTTCAGTTCATGACTCAGGCGTCTTGTTGATGAATCCATTGTGTTAATGAAGTGGGCATTGTAAATTACACTGTCTTGGTAGCCAATCAGACTGTTTCTATTTAGGGTGTAATTTGGATGTTTAGAGAATTCTGTTTCGGCTGATGCAAATGCCTGTATTATGTGTGCTTTCTTATTTTAGTTTATGCCTCAGGCATCTTATTGGTGAATTCATTGTGTTAACGAAGTGGGCATGATAAATTTCATTGTCTTGGCAGCCAATTAGACTGTTTCTATTTAGGGTGTAATTTGGATGTTTAGAGAATACTGTTTCGGCCAATGCAACTGCTCGTATCATGTGCGCTTCCTTGTTTCAATTCATGACTCAGGGGTCTTGTTGATGAATCCATTGCATTGATGAAGTGGGCATTGTAAATTTCATTGTCTTGGTAGCCAATTAGATGGTTTCTGTTTAGGGTGTAATTTGGATGTTTACAGAATACTGTTTCAGCTGATGCAAATGCCTATATTATGGGTGCTTTCTTATTTCAGTTCATGACTCAGGCGTCTTGTTGATGAATCCATTGTGTTAATGAAGTGACAAAATTAAATTTCATTGTCTTGGTAGCCAATTAGACTGCTTCTGTTTAGGGTGTAACTTGGATGTTTAGAGAATACTATTTCGGCTGATGCAAATGCCTGTATTATGTGTGCTTTCTTACTTCAGTTCATGACTCAGGCATCCTGTTGATGAATCCATTGTGCTAATGAAGTGGGCATTGTAAATCTCATTGTCTTGGTAGCCAATTAGACTGTTTCTGTTTAGGGTGCAATTTGATTGTATAGAGAATACTGTTTCGGCTGATGCAAATGCCTGTATTATGTGTGCTTTCTTGTTTCAGTTCATGACTCAGTCGTCCTGTTGTTGAAACCATCGTGTTAATGAAGTGGGCATCGTAAATTTCATTGTCTTGGTAGCCAATTAGACTGTTTCTGTTTGGGGTGTGATTTGGATGTTTGGAGAACACAGTTTCGGCCGACGCAAATGCCTATATCATGTGTGCTTTCTTGTTTCAGTTCATGACTCAGGTGTCTTGTTGATGAATCCATCGTGTTAATGAAGTGGGCATTGTAAATTTCGTTGTCCTAGTAGCCCATTAGACTGTTTTTGTTTAGGGCGTAATTTGGATGTTTAGAGAATATAGTTTCGGCTGACGCAAATGCCTGTATTATGTGTGCTTTCTTGTTTCAGTTCATGACTCAGGCATCTTGTTGGTGAATCCATTGTGTTGATGAAGTGGGCATTGTAAATTTCATTGTCTTCGTAGCCCATTAGACTGTTTCTGTTTAGGGTGTAATTTGGATGTTTAGAGAACGCTGTTTCGGCTGATGCTAATGCTTGTATTATGTGTGCCTTCTTGTTTCAGTTCATGACTGAGGCGTCCTGTTGATGAATCCATTGTGTTAATGAAGTAGGCCTTGTAAATTTCATTGTCTTAGTAGCCAATTAGACTGTTTCTGTTTGGGATGTAATTTGGATGTTTAGAGAATACTGTTTCGTCTGATGCAAATGCCTGTATTATGTGTGCTTTCTTGCGTCAGTTCATGACTCAGGCGTCTTGTTGATGAATCCATTGTGTTAATGAAGTGGGCATTGTAAATTTCATTGTCTTAGTAGCCCATTAGACTATTTCTATTTAGGGTGTAATTTGGATGTTTAGATAATATAGTTTTGGCTGACACAAATGCCTGTATTATGTGTGCTTTCTTGTTTCAGTTCATGACTCAGGCGTCTTGTTGATGAATCCATTGTGTTAATGAAGTGGGCATTGTAAATTTCATTGTCTTGGTAGCCAATTAGACTGTTTCTGTTTAGGGCGCAATTTGGATGTTTAGAGGATACTGTTTCGGCCGACGCAAATGCCTGTATTATGTGTGCTTTCTTGTTTCAGTTCATGCTTCAGGCATCTTGTTGATGAATCCATTGTGTTAATGAAGTGGGCATTGCAAATTTCGCTGTCCTGGTAGCCCATTAGACTGTTTTTCTGCTTAGGGTGTTATTTGGATGTTTAGATAATATAGTTTCGGCTGACGCAAATGCCTGTATTATGTGTGCTTTCTTGTTTCAGTTCATGACTCAGGCATCTTGTTGGTGAGTCCATTATGTTAATGAAGTGGGCATTGTAAATTTCATTGTCTTCGTAGCCCATTAAACTGTTTCTGTTTAGGGTGTAATTTGGATGTTTAGAGAATATAGTTTCAGCTGACGCAAATGCCTGTATTATGTGTGCTTTCTTGTTTCAGTTCATGCTTCAGGCGTCTTGTTGATGAATCCATTGTGTTAATGAAGTGGGCATTGTAAATTGCACTGTCTTGGTAGCCAATTAGACTGTTTCTATTTAGGGTGTAATTTGGATGTTTAGAGAATTCTGTTTCGGCTGATGCAAATGCCTTTATTATGTGTGCATTCTTGTTTCAGTTCATGTCTCAGGCATCTTATTGATGAATCCATTGTGTTAATGAAGTGGGCATTGTAAATTTCATTGTCTTGGCAGCCAATTAGACTGCTTCTGTTCAGGGTGTAATTTGGGTGTTTAGAGAATACTGTTTCGGCTGATGCAAATGCCTGTATTATGTGTGCTTTCTTGTTTCAGTTCATGACTCAGGTGTCTTGTTGATGAATCCATTGTGTTAATGAAGTGGGCATTGCAAATTTCGTTGTCCTGGTAGCCCATTAGACTGTTTCTGTTTAGGGTGTAATTTGGATGTTTAGAAAATATAGTTTCGGCTTTCGCAAATGCCTGTATTATGTGTGCTTTCTTGTTTCAGTTCATGACTCAGGCATCTTCTTGGTGAATCCATTGTGTTAATGAAGTGGGCATTGTAAATTTCATTGTCTTCGTAGCCCATTAGACTGTTTCTGTTTAGGGTGTAATTTGGATGTTTAGAGAACGCTGTTTCGGCTGATGCAAATGCCTGTATGATGTGTGCTTTCTTGTTTCAGTTCATTACTCAGGCGTCTTATTGATGAAATCGTTGTGTTAATGAAGTGAGCATTGTAAATTTGATTGTCTCGGAAGCCAATTTGACTGTTTCTGTTTGGGGTGGAATTTGGATGTTTAGAGAATACTGTTTCGGCTCATGCAAAAATGCTTGTATTATGTGTGCTTTCTTATTTCAGTTCATGACTCAAGCGTCTTGTTGATGAATCCATTGTGTTAATGAAGTGGGCATTGTAAATTTCATTGTCTTGGTAGCCAATTAGACTGTTTCTGCGTAGGGTGTAATTTGGGTGTTTAGATAATGCTGTTTCGGCTGATGCAAATGCCTGTATTGCATGTGCTTTCTTGTTTCAGTTCATGACTCAGGCGTCCTGCTAATGAATCCATTGTGTTAATGAAGTGGGCATTGTAGATTTCATTGTCTTGGTGGCCAATTAGACTGTTTCTGTTTAAGGTGTAATTTGGATGCCTAGAGAATACCGTTTCGGCTGATGCAAATGCCTATATTATGCATGCTTTCTTGTTTCAGTTCATTGCTCAGGCGTCTTGTTGATGAATCCATTGTGTTAATGAAGTGGGCATTGTAAATTTCATTATCCTAATAGCCAATTAGACTATTTCTATTTAGGGTGTAATTTGGGTGTTTAGAGAATACTGTTTCGGCTGATGCAAATGCCTGCATTATGTGCGCTTTCGTGTTTTAGTTCATGACTCAGGCATCTCGCTGATGAATCCATTGTGTTAATGAAGTGGGCCTTGTAAATTTCATTGTCTTGGTAGCCAATTAGACTGTTTCTGTTTAGGTGTAATTTGGATGTTTAGAGAATACTGTTTCAACTGATGCAAATGCCCGTATTATGTGTGCTTTCTTGTTTCAGTTCATGACTCAGGCGACTTGTTGATGAATCCATTGTGTTAATGAAGTGGGCATTGTAAATTTCACTGTCTTGGTAGCCAATCAGACTGTTTCTATTTTGGGTGTAATTTGGATGTTTAGAGAATTCTGTTTCGGCTGATGCAAATGCCTGTATTATGTGTGCTTTCTTATTTTAGTTTATGTCTCAGGCATCTTATTGATGAATCCATTGTGTTAATGAAGTGGGCATTATAAATTTCATTGTCTTGGTGGCCAATTAGACTGTTTCTATTTAGGGTGTAATTGGGATGTTTAGAGAATACTGTTTCGGCAAATGCAACTGCTCGTATCATGTGTGCTTTCTTCTTTCAATTCATGACTCAGGCGTCTTGTTGATGAATCCATTGCGTTAATGAAGTGGGCATTGTAAATTTCATTGTCTTGGTAGCCAATTAGACTGTTTCTGTTTAGGGTGTAATTTGGATGTTTACAGAATACTGTTTCAGCTGATGCAAATGCCTATATTATGGGTGCTTTCTTATTTCAGTTCATGACTCAGGCATCTTGTTGATGAATCCATTGTGTTAATGAAGTGGCAAAATTAAATTTCATTGTCATGGTAGCCAATTACACTGTTTTTGTTTAGTGTGTAACTTAGATGTTTAGAGAATACTATTTCGGCTGATGCAAATGCCTGTATTATGTGTGCTTTCTTACTTCAGTTCATGACTCAGGCATCCTGTTGATGAATCCATTGTGTTAATGAAGTGGGCATTGTAAATTTCATTGTCTTGGTAGCCAATTAGACTGTTTCTGTTTAGGGTGTAATTTGGATGTTTAGAGAATACTGTTTCGGCTGATGCAAATGCCTGTATTATGTGTGCTTTCTTGTTTCAGTTCATGACTCAGGCGTTTTGTTGAATCCATTGTGTTAATGAAGTGGGCATCGTAAATTTCATTGTCTTGGTAGCCAATTAGACTGTTTCTGTTTGGGGTGTGATTTGGATGTTTGGAGAACACAGTTTTCGGCCGACGCAAATGCCTGTATTATGTGTGCTTTCTTGTTTCAGTTCATGACTCAGGTGTCTTGTTGATGAATCCATTGTGTTAATGAAGTGGGCATTGTAAATTTCGTTGTCCTAGTAGCCCATTAGACTGTTTCTGTTTAGGGTGTAATTTGGATGTTTAGAGAATATAGTTTCGGCTGCACAAATGCCTGTATTATGTGTGCTTTCTTGTTTCAGTTCATGACTCAGGCATCTTGTTGGTGAATCCATTGTGTTAATGAAGTGGGCATTGTAAATTTCATTGTCTTCGTAGCCCATTAGACTGTTTCTGTTTAGGGTGTAATTTAGATGTTTAGAGAACGCTGTTTCGGCTGATGCAAATGCTTGTATTATGTGTGCCTTCTTGTTTCAGTTCATGACTGAGGCGTCCTGTTGATGAATCCATTGTGTTAATGAAGTAGGCATTGTAAATTTCATTGTCTTGGTAGCCAATTAGACTGTTTCTGTTTAGGGTGTAATTTGGATGTTTAGAGAATACTGTTTCGTCTGATGCAAATGCCTGCATTATGTGTGCTTTCTTGCGTCAGTTCATGACTCAGGCGTCTTGTTGGATGAATCCATTGTGTTAATGAAGTGGGCATTGTAAATTTCATTGTCTTGGTAGCCCATTAGACTATTTCTGTTTAGGGTGTAATTTGGATGTTTAGATAATATAGTTTTCGGCTGACGCAAATGCCTGTATTATGTGTGCTTTCTTGTTTCAGTTCATGACTCAGGCGTCTTGTTGATGATCCATTGTGTTAATGAAGTGGGCATTGTAAATTTCATTGTCTTGGTAGCCAATTAGACTGTTTCTGTTTAGGGCGCAATTTGGATGTTTAGAGAATACTGTTTCGGCCGACGCAAATGCCTGTATTATATGTGCTTTCTTGTTTCAGTTCATGCTTCAGGCATCTTGTTGATGAATCCATTGTGTTAATGAAGTGGGCATTGCAAATTTCGCTGTCCTGGTAGCCCATTAGACTGTTTCTGTTTAGGGTGTTATTTGGATGTTTAGATAATATAGTTTCGGCTGACGAAATGCCTGTATTATGTGTGCTTTCTTGTTTCAGTTCATGACTCAGGCATCTTGTTAGTGAATCCATTATGTTAATGAAGTGGGCATTGTAAATTTCATTGTCTTCGTAGCCCATTAGACTGTTTCCGTTTAGGGTGTAATTTGGATGTTTAGGGAATATAGTTTCAGCTGACCCAAATGCCAGTATTATGTGTGCTTTCTTGTTTCAGTTCATGCTTCAGGCGTCTTGTTGATGAATGCATTGTGTTAATGAAGTGGGCATTGTAAATTGCACTGTCTTGGTAGCCAATCAGACTGTTTCTATTTTAGGGTGTAATTTGGGATGTTTAGCGAATATGTTTCGGCTGATGCAAATGCCTGTATTATGTGTTGCTTTCTTGTTTCAGTTCATGACTCAGGCATCTTGTTGTGAATCCTTGTGTTAATGAAGTGGGCATTGTAAATTTCATTGTCTCGTAGCCCATTAGACTGTTTCTGTTTAGGGTGTAATTTAGTGTTTAGAGACGCTGTTTCGGCTGATGCAAATGCCTGTATTATGTGTGCCTTCTTGTTTCAGTTCATGACTGAGGCGTCCTGTTGATGAATCCATTGTGTTAATGAAGTAGGCATTGTAAATTTCATTGTCTTGGTAGCCAATTAGACTGTTTCTGTTTAGGGTGTAATTTGGATGTTTAGAGAATACTGTTTCGTCTGATGTAAATGCCTGTATTATGTGTGCTTTCTTGTGTCAGTTCCTGACTCAGGCGCCTTGTTGATGAATCCATTGTGTTAATGAAGTGGGCATTGTAAATTTCATTGTCTTGGTATCCCATTAGACTATTTATGTTTAGCGTGTAATTTGGATGTTTAGATAATATAGTTTCGGCTGACGCAAATGCCTGTATTATGTGTGCTTTCTTGTTTCAGTTCATGACTCAGGCATCGTGTTGGTGAATCCATTGTGTTAATGAAGTGGGCATTGTAAATTTCATTGTCTTCGTAGCCCATTAGACTGTTTCTGTTTTGGGTGTAATTTAGATGTTTAGAGAACGCTGTTTCGGCTGATGCAAATGCATGTATTATGTGTGCCTTCTTGTTTCAGTTCATGACTGAGGCGTCCTGTTGATGAATCCATTGTGTTAATGAAGTAGGCATTGTAAATTTCATTGTCTTGGTAGCCAATTAGACTGTTTCTGTTTAGGGTGTAATTTGGATGTTTAGAGAATACTGTTTCGTCTGATGTAAATGCATGTATTATGTGTGCTTTCTTGTGTCAGTTCCTGACTCAGGCGTCTTGTTGATGAATCCATTGTGTTAATGAAGTGGGCATTGTAAATTTCATTGTCTTGGTAGCCCATTAGACTGTTTCTGTTTTGGGTGTAATTTGGATGTTTAGATAATATAGTTTCGGCTGACGCAAATGCCTGTAATATGTGTGCTTTCTTGTTTCAGTTCATGCTTCAGGCGTCTTGTTGATGAATCCATTGCGTTAATGAAGTGGGCATTGCAAATTTCGTTGTCCTGGTAGCCCATTAGACTGTTTCTGTTTAGGGTGTTATTTGGATGTTTAGATAATATAGTTTCGGCTGACGCAAATGCCGGTATTATGTGTGCTTTCTTGTTTCAGTTCATGACTCAGGCATCTTGTTGGTGAATCCATTGTGTTAATGAAGTGGGCATTGTAAATTTCATTGCCTTCGTAGCCCATTAGACTGTTTCTGTTTAGGGTGTAATTTGGATGTTTAGAGAATGTAGTTTCAGCTGACGCAAATGCCTGTATTATGTGTGCTTTCTTGTTTCAGTTCATGCTTCAGGCGTATTGTTGATGAATCCATTGTGTTAATGAAGTGGGCATTGTAAATTGCACTGTCTTGGTAGCCAATCAGACTGTTTCAATTTAGGATGTAATTTGGATGTTTAGAGAATTCTGTTTCGGCTGATGCAAATGCCTGTGTTATGTGTGCTTTCTTGTTTCAGTTCATGTCTCAGGCATCTTATTGATGAATCCATTGTGTTAATGAAGTGGGCATTGTAGATTTCATTGTCTTGGTAGCCAATTAGACTGTTTCTGTTTAGGGCGCAATTTGGATGTTTGGAGAATACTGTTTCGGCCGACGCAAATGCCTGTATTATGTGTGCTTTCTTGTTTCAGTTCATGACTTAGGTGACTTGTTGATGAATCTATTGTGTTAATGAAGTGGGCATTGCAAATTTCGTTGTCCTGGGAGCCCATTAGACTGTTTCTGTTTAGGGTGTAATTTGGATGTTTAGAGAATATAGTTTCGGCTAACGCAAATGCCTGTATTATGTGTGCTTTCTTGTTTCAGTTCAAGACTCAGGCATCTTGTTGGTGAATCTATTGTGTTAATGAAGTGGGCATTGTAAATTTAATTGTCTTCGTAGCCCATTAGACTGTTTCTGTGTAGGGTGTAATTTGGATGCTTAGAGAACGCTGTTTCGGCTGATCCAAATGCCTGTATTATGTGTGCCTTCTTGTTTCAGTTCATGACTGAGGTGTCCTGTTCATGAATCCATTGTGTTAATGAAGTAGGCATTGCAAATTTCATTATCTTGGTAGCCAATTAGACAGTTTCTGTTTAGGGTGTAATTTGGATGTTTAGAGAATACTGTTTCGTCTGATGCAAATGCCTGTATTATGTGTGCTTTCTTATGTCAGTTCATGACTCAGGCGTCTTGTTGATTAATCCATTGTCTTAATGAAGTGGGCATTGTAAATTTCATTGTCTTGGTAGCCCATTGGACTATTTCTGTTTAGGGTCTAATTTGGATGTTTAGACAATATAGTTTCGGCTGACGCAAATGCCTGTATTATGTGTGCTTTCTTGTTTCAGTTCATGACTCAGTCGTCTTGTTGATGAATCTATTGTGTTAATGAAGTGTGCATTGTAAATTTCATTCTCTTGGTAGCTCATTAGACTGTTTCTGTTTAGGGTGTAATTTGGATGTTTAGATAATATAGTTGCGGCTGACGCAAATGCCTGTATTATGTGTGCTTTCTTGTATCAGTTCATGCTTCAGGCGTCTTGTTGATGAATCCATTGTGTTAATGAAGTCGGCATTGTAAATTGCATTGTCTTGGTAGCCAATCAGACTGTTTCTATTTAGGGTGTAATTTGGATGTTCAGAGAATTCTGTTTCGGCTGATGCAAATGCCTGTATTATGTGTGCTTTCTTGTTCCAGTTCATGTCTCAGGCATCTTATTGATGAATCCATTGTGTTAATGAAGTGGGCATTGTAAATTTCATTGTCTTGGCAGCCAATTAGACTGTTTCTATTTATGGTGTAATTTGGATGTTTAGAGAATACTGTTCCGGCCGATGCAAATGCCTGTATTATGTGCGCTTTCTTATTTCAGTTCATGACTCAGGCGTCTTGTTGATGAATCCATTGCGTTAATGAACTGGGCGTTGTAAATTTCATTGTCTTGGTAGCCAATTAGACTATTTCTGTTTAGGGTGTAATTTGGATGTTTACAGAATACTGTTTCGGCTTATGCAAATGCCTATATTATGTGTGCTTTCTTATTTCAGTTCACGACTCAGGCGTCTTGTTGATGAATCCATTGTGTTAATGAAGTGGGAAAATTAAATTTCATTATCTTGGTAGCCAATTAGACTGTTTCTGTCTAGGGTGTAACTTGGATTTTTAGAGAATACCGTTTCGGCTGATGCAAATGCCTGTATTATGCGTGCTTTCTTGTTTCAGTTCATTACTCAGGCGTCTTGTTGATGAATCCATTGTGTTAATGAAGTGGGCATTGTAAATTTCATTATCCTGGTAGCCAATTAGACTATTTCTGTTTAGGGTGTAATTTGGGTGTTTAGAGAATACTGTTTCAGCTAATGCAAATGCATGTATTATATGCGCTTTCGTGTTTTAGTTCATGACTCAGGCGTCTTGCTGATGAATCCATTGTGTTAATGAAGTGGGCATTGTAAATTTCATTGTCTTAGGAGCCAATTAGACTGTTTCTGTTTAGGTGTAATTTGGATGTTTAGAGAATACTGTTTTAACTGATGCAAATGCCCGTATTATGTGTGCTTTCTTGTTTCAGTTCATGACTCAGGCGTCTTGTTGGTGAATCCATTGTGTTAATGAAGTGGGCATTGTAAATTTCACTGTCTTGGTAGCCAATTAGACTGTTTCTGTTTAGGGCGCAATTTGGATGTTCAGGGAATACTGTTTCTGCTGATGTAAATGCCTATATTATGTGTGCTTTCTTGTTTCAGTTCATGACTCAGGCGTCTTATTGATGAATCCATTGTGTTAATGAAGCGGGCATTGTAAATTTCATTATCTTGGTAGCCAATTAGACTTTTTCTGCTTAGGGTATAATTTGGATGTTTAGAGAAAACTGTTTCGGCTGATGCAAATGCCTGTATTATGTGTTCTTTCTTGTTTCAGTTCAAGACTCAGGCGTCTTGTTGATGAATCCATTGTGTTAATAAAGTGGGCATCGTAAATTTTGATTGTCTTGGTAGCCAATTAGACTGTTTCTGTTTGGGGTGTGATTTGGATGTTTAGAGAATACTGTTTCGGGATGCAAATACCTGTATTGTGTGTGCTTTCTTGCTGCAGTTGATGACTCAGGCGCCTTGTTGATGAATCCATTGTGTTAATGAAGTGGGCATTGTAAATTTCATTGTCTTGGTAGCCAATTAGACTGTTTCTATTTAGGGTGTAATTTGGATGTTTAGAGAATACTGTTTCGGCTGATGCAAATGCGTGTATTATGTGTGCTTTCTTGTTTCAGTTCATGACTCAGGCGTCTTATTGACGAATCCATTGTGTTAATAAAGTGGGCATTGTAAATTTCATGGTCTTCGTAGCCAATTAGACTGTTTCTGTTTAGGGTGTGATTTGGATGTTTAGAGAATACTGTTTCAGCTGATGCAAATGCCTGTATTATGTGTGCTTTCTTGTTTCAGTTCATAACTCAGGCGTCTTGTTGATGAATCCATCGTGTTAATGAAGTGGGCATTGCAAATTTCATTGTCTTGGTAGCCAATTAGACTGTTTCTGTTTAGGGTGTAATTTGGATGTTTAGAGCATACTGTTTCGGCTGATGCAAATGCCTGTATTATGTGTGCTTTCTTGTTTCAATTCATGACTCAGGCGTCTTGTTGATGAATCCATTGTGTTAATGAAGTGGGCATTGTAAATTTCATTGTCTTGGCAGCCAATTAGACTGTTTCTGTTTAGGCTATAATTCGGGTGTTTGGAGAATACTGTTTTGGCTGATGCAAATGCCTGTGTTATGTGCGCTTTCTTGTTTCAGTTCATGACTCAGGCGTCTTGTTGATGAATCCATGGTGTTAATGAAGTGGGCATTGTAAATTTCATTGTCTTGGTAGCCAATTAGACTGTTTCTATTTAGGGTGTTATTTGGATGTTTAGAGAATACTGTTTCGGCTGATGAAAATGCCTGTATTATGTGTGCTTCCTTGTTTCAGTTCATGGCTTAGGCGTCTTGTTGATGAATCCATTGTGTTAATGAAGTGGGCATTGTAAATTTCATTGTCTTGGTAGCCAATTAGACTGTTTCTGTTTAGGGTGTAACTTGGATGTTTAGAGAATACTATTTCGGCTGATGCGAATGCGTGTATTATGTGTGCTTTCTTGTTTCAGTTCATGACTCTGGCGTCTTGTTGATGAATCCATTATGTTAATGAAGTGGGAATTGCAAATCTCATTGTCTTGGCAGCCAATTAGACTGTTTCTGTTTAGGGTGTGATTTGGATGTTTAGAGAATACTGTTTCGGCTGATGCAAATGCCTGTATTATGTATGCTTTCTTATTTCAGATCATAACTCAGGCGTCTTGTTGATGAATCCATTGTGTTAATGAAGTGGGCATTGTAAATTTCATGGTCTTGGTAGCCAATTAGACTGTTTCTGTTTAGGGTGTGATTTGGATGTTTAGAGAATACTGTTTCGGCTGATGCAAATGCCGGTATTATGTGTGCTTTCTTGTTTCAGTTCATGACTCAGGCGTCTTGTTGATGAATCCATTGTGTTAATAAAGTAGGCAGTGTAAATTTCATTGTCTTGGTAGCCAATTAGACTGTTTCTGTTTAGGGTGCAATTTGGATGTTTAGAGAATACTGTTTCGGCGGATGCAAATGCCTGTATTATGTGTGCTTTCTTGTTTCAGTTCATGACTCAGGCGTCTTGTTGATGAATCCGTTGTGTTAATGAAGTGGGCATTGTAAATTTCATTGTCTTGGTAGCCAATTAGACTGTTTCTGTTTAGGGCGCAATTTGGATGTTTAGAGAATACTGTTTCGGCCGACGCAAATGCCTGCATTATGTGTGCTTTCTAGTTTCAGTTCATGACTTAGGTGTCTTGTTGATGAATCCATTGTGTTAATGAAGTGGGCATTGCAAATTTCGTTGTCCTGGTAGCCCATTAGACTGTTTCTGTTTAGGGTGTAATTTGGATGTTTAGAAAATATAGTTTCGGCTTTCGCAAATGCCTGTATTATGTGTGCTTTCTTGTTTCAGTTCATGACTCAGGCATCTTCTTGGTGAATCCATTGTGTTAATGAAGTGGGCATTGTAAATTTCATTGTCTTCGTAGCCCATTAGACTGTTTCTGTTTAGGGTGTAATTTGGATGTTTAGAGAACGCTGTTTCGGCTGATGCAAATCCCTGTATGATGTGTGCTTTCTTGTTTCAGTTCATTACTCAGGCGTCTTATTGATGAAATCGTTGTGTTAATGAAGTGAGCATTGTAAATTTGATTGTCTCGGAAGCCAATTAGACTGTTTCTGTTTGGGGTGTAATTTGGATGTTTAGAGAATGCTGTTTCGGCTCATGCAAAAAAGCTTGTATTATGTGCGCTTTCTTGTTTCAGTTCATGACTCAGGCGTCTTGTTGATGAATCCATTGTGTTAATGAAGTGGGCATTGTAAATTTCATTGTCTTGGTAGCCAATTAGACTGTTTCTGCTTAGGGTGTAATTTGGGTGTTTAGATAATGCTGTTTCGGCTGATGCAAATGCCTGTATTGTATGTGCTTTCTTGTTTCAGTTCATGACTCAGGCGTCCTGCTGATGAATCCATTGTGTTAATGAAGTGGGCATTGTAGATTTCATTGTCTTAGTAGCCAATTAGACTGTTTCTGTTTAAGGTGTAATTTGGATGCCTAGAGAATACCGTTTCGGCTGATGCAAATGCCTGTATTATGCGTGCTTTCTTGTTTCAGTTCATTACTCAGGCGTCTTGTTGATGAATCCATTGTGTTAATGAAGTGGGCATTGTAAATTTCATTATCTTGGTAGCCAATTAGACTATTTCTGTTTAGGGTGTAATTTGGGTGTTTAGAGAATACTGTTTCAGCTAATGCAAATGCCTGTATTATATGCGCTTTCGTGTTTTAGTTCATGACTCAGGCGTCTTGCTGATGAATCCATTGTGTTAATGAAGTGGGCATTGTAAATTTCATTGTCTTAGGAGCCATTAGACTGTTTCTGTAAATTTATTGTCTTGGTAGCCAATTAGACTGTTTCTGTTTGTGATGTTTAGAGAATACTGTTTTAACTGATGCAAATGCCCGTATTATGTGTGCTTTCTTGTTTCAGTTCATGACTCAGGCGTCTTGTTGGTGAATCCATTGTGTTAATGAAGTGGGCATTGTAAATTTCACTGTCTTGGTAGCCAATCAGACTGTTTCTATTTAGGGTGTAATTTGGATGTTTAGTGAATTCTGTTTCGGCTGATGCAAATGCCTGTATTATGTGTGCTTTCTTATTTTAGTTTATGTCTCAGGCATCTTATTGATGAATCCATTGTGTTAATGAAGTGGGCATTATAAATTTCATTGTCTTGGTAGCCAATTAGATTGTTTCTATTTAGGGTGTAATTTGGATGTTTAGAGAATACTTTTTCGGCCAATGCAACTTCTCGTATTATGTGTGCTTTCTTGTTTCAATTCGTGACTTAGGCGTCTTGTTGATGAATCCATTGCGTTAATGAAGTGGGCATTGTAAATTTCATTATCTTGGTAGCCAATTAGACTGTTTCTGTTTAGGGTGTAATTTGGATGTTTACAGAATACTGTTTCAGCTGATGCAAATGCCTATATTGTGGGTGCTTTCTTATTTCAGCTCATGACTCAGGCATCTTGTTGATGAATCCATTGTGTTAATGAAGTGGCAAAATTAAATTTCATTGTCTTGGTAGCCAATTAGACTGTTTCTGTTTAGTGTGTAACTTGGATGTTTAGAGAATACTATTTCGGCTGATGCAAATGCCTGTATTATGTGTGCTTTCTTACTTCAGTTCATGACTCAGGCATCCTGTTGATGAATCCATTGTGCTAATGAAGTGGGCATTGTAAATCTCATTGTCTTGGTAGCCAATTAGACTGTTTCTGTTTAGGGTGCAATTTGATTGTATAGAGAATACTGTTTCGGCTGATGCAAATGCCTGTATTATGTGTGCTTTCTTGTTTCAGTTCATGACTCAGTCGTCCTGTTGTTGAAACCATCGTGTTAATGAAGTGGGCATCGTAAATTTCATTGTCTTGGTAGCCAATTAGACTGTTTCTGTTTGGGGTGTGATTTGGATGTTTGGAGAACACAGTTTCGGCCGACGCAAATGCCTGTATTATGTGTGCTTTCTTGTTTCAGTTCATGACTCAGGTGTCTTGTTGATGAATCCATTGTGTTAATGAAGTGGCCATTGCAAATTTCGTTATCCTAGTAGCCCATTAGACTGTTTCTGTTTAGGGTGTAATTTGGATGTTTAGAGAATATAGTTTCGGCTGACACAAATGCCTGTATTATGTGTGCTTTCTTATTTCAGTTCATGACTCAGGCATCTTCTTGGTGAATCCATTGTGTTAATGAAGTGGGCATTGTAAATTTTATTGTCTTCGCAGCCCATTAGACTGTTTCTGTTTAGGGTGTAATTTAGATGTTTATAGAACGCTGTTTCGGCTGATGCAAATGCCTGTATTATGTGTGCCTTCTTGTTTCAGTTCATGACTGAGGCGTCCTGTTGATGAATCCATTGCGTTAATGAAGTAGGCATTGTAAATTTCATTGTCTTGGTAGCCAATTAGACTGTTTCTGTTTAGGGTGTAATTTGGATGTTTAGAGAATACTGTTTCGTCTGATGTAAATGCATGTATTATGTGTGCTTTCTTGTGTCAGTTCCTGACTCAGGCGTCTTGTTGATGAATCCATTGTGTTAATGAAGTGGGCATTGTAAATTTCATTGTCTTGGTAGCCCATTAGACTATTTATGTTTAGGGTGTAATTTGGATGTTTAGATAATATAGTTTCGGCTGACGCAAATGCCTGTATTATGTGTGCTTTCTTGTTTCAGTTTATGTCTCAAGCGTCTTGTTGATGAATCCATTGTGTTAATGAAGTGGGCATTGTAAATTTCATTGTCTTGGTAGCCCATTAGACTGTTTCTGTTTAGGGTGTAATTTGGATGTTTAGATAATATAGTTTCGGCTGACGCAAATGCCTGTATTATGTGTGCTTTCTTGTTTCAGTTCATGCTTCAGGCGTCTTGTTGATGAATCCATTGTGTTAATGATGTGGGCATTGCAAATTTCGTTGTCCTGGTAGCCCATTAGACTGTTTCTGTTTAGGGTGTTATTTGGATGTTTAGATAATATAGTTTCGGCTGACGCAAATGCCTGTATTATGTGTGCTTTCTTGTTTAAGTTCATGACTCAGGCATCTTGTTGGTGAATCCATTGTGTTAATGAAGTGGGCATTGTAAATTTCATTGTCTTCGTAGCCCATTAGACTGTTTCTGTTTAGGGTGTAACTTGGATGTTTAGAGAATATAGTTTCAGCTGACGCAAATGCCTGTATTATGTGTGCGTTCTTGTTTCAGTTCATGCTTCAGGCGTCTTGTTGATGAGTCCATTGTGTTAATGAAGTGGGCATTGTAAATTGCACTGTCTTGGTAGCCAATCAGACTGTTTCTATTTAGGATGTAATTTGGGTGTTTAGAGAATTCTGTTTCGGCTGATGCAAATGCCTGTATTATGTGTGCTTTCTTGTTTCACTTCATGTCTCAGGCATCTTATTGATGAATCCATTGTTGATGAACTTGGCATTGTAAATTTCATTGTCGTGGTAGCCAATTAGACTGTTTCTCTTTAAGGCGCAAATTGGATGTTTAGAGAATACTGTTTCGGCCGGCACAAATGCCAGTATTATGTGTGCTTTCTTATTTCAGTTCATGACTCAGGTGCCTTATTGATGAATCCATTGTGTTAATGCAGTGGGCATTACAAATTTCATTGTCCTGGTAGCCCATTAGACTATGTCTGTTTAGGGTGTAATTTGGATGTTTAAAGAATATAGTTTCAGCTGACGCAAATGCCTGTATTATGTGTGCTTTCTTGTTTCAGTTCATGACTCAGGCATCTTGTTGGTGAATCCATTGTGTTAATGAAGTGGGCATTGTAAATTTCATTGTCTTCGTAGCCCATTAGACTGTTTCTGTTTAGGGTGTAACTTGGATGTTTAGAGAATATAGTTTCAGCTGACGCAAATGCCTGTATTATGTGTGCGTTCTTGTTTCAGTTCATGCTTCAGGCGTCTTGTTGATGAGTCCATTGTGTTAATGAAGTGGGCATTGTAAATTGCACTGTCTTGGTAGCCAATCAGACTGTTTCTATTTAGGATGTAATTTGGGTGTTTAGAGAATTCTGTTTCGGCTGATGCAAATGCCTGTATTATGTGTGCTTTCTTGTTTCACTTCATGTCTCAGGCATCTTATTGATGAATCCATTGTTGATGAACTTGGCATTGTAAATTTCATTGTCGTGGTAGCCAATTAGACTGTTTCTCTTTAAGGCGCAAATTGGATGTTTAGAGAATACTGTTTCGGCCGACGCAGATGCCTGTATTATGTGTGCTTTCTTGTTTCAATTCATGACTTAGGTGTCTTGTTGATGAATCTATTGTGTTAATGAAGTGGGCATTGCAAATTTCGTTGCCCTGGTAGCCCGTTAGACTGTTTCGGTTTAGGGTGTAATTTGGATGTTTAGAGAACATAGTTTCGGCTGACGCAAATGCCTGTATTATGTGTGCTTTCTTGTTTCAGTTCATGACTCAGGCATCTTGTTGGTGAATCTATTGTGTTAATGAAGTGGGCATTGTAAATTTCATTGTCTTCGTAGCCCATTAGACTGTTTCTGTTTAGGGTGTGATTTGGATGTTTAGAGAACGCTGTTTGGGCTGATGCAAATGCCTGTATTATGTGTGTCTTCTTGTTTCAGTTCATGACTGAGGCGTCCTGTTGATGAATCCATTGTGTTAATGAAGTAGGCATTGTAAATTTCATTATCTTGGTAGCCAATTAGACAGTTTCTGTTTAGGGTGTAATTTGGATGTTTAGAGAATACTGTTTCGTCTGATGCAAATGCCTGTATTATGTGTGCTTTCTTGTGTCAGTTCATGACTCAGGCGTCTTGTTGATTAATCCATTGTATTAATGAAGTGGGCATTGTAAATTTCATTGTCTTGGTAGCCCATTAGACTATTTCTGTTTAGGGCGTAATTTGGATGTTTAGACAATATAGTTTCGGCTGACGCAAATGCCTGTATTATGTGTGCTTTCTTGTTTCAGTTCATGACTCAGGCGTCTTGTCGATGAATCCATTGTGTTAATGAAGTGCGCATTGTAAATTTCATTCTCTTGGTAGCTCATTAGACTGTTTCTGTTTAGGGCGTAATATGGATGTTTAGATAATATAGTTTCGGCTGACGCAAATGTCTGTATTATTTGTGCTTTCTTGTTTCAGTTCATGCTTCAGGCGCCTTGTTGATGAATCCATTGCGTTAATGAAGTGGGCATTGCAAATTTCGTTGTCCTGGTAGCCCATTAGACTGTTTCTGTTTAGGGTGTTATTTGGATGTTTAGATAATATAGTTTCGGCTGACGCAAATGCCTGCACTATATATGCTTTCTTGTTTCAGTTCATGACTCAGGCATCTTGTTGGTGAATCCATTGTGTTAATGAACTGGGCATTGTAAATTTCATTGTCTTGGTAGCCTATTAGACTGTTTCTGTTTAGGGTGTAATTTGGATGTTTAGAGAATATAGTTTCAGCTGACGCAAATGCCTGTATTATGTGTGCTTTCTTGTTTCAGTTCATGCTTCAGGCGTCTTGTTGATGAATCCATTGTGTTAATGAAGTGGGCATTGTAAATTGCACTGTCTTGGTAGCCAATTAGACTGTTTCTATTTAGGGTGTAATTTGGATGTTTAGAGAATTCTGTTTCGGCTGATGCAAATGCCTTTATTATGTGTGCATTCTTGTTTCAGTTCATGTCTCAGGCATCTTATTGATGAATCCATTGTGTTAATGAAGTGGGCATTGTAAATTTCATTGTCTTGGCAGCCAATTAGACTGTTTCTATTTAGGGTGTAATTTGGATGTTTAGAGAATACTGTTCCGGCCGATGCAAATGCCTGTATTATGTGTGCTTTCTTATTTCAGTTCATGACTCAGGCGTCTTGTTGATGAATCCATTGCGTTAATGAAGTGGGCATTGCAAATTTCATTGTCTTGGTAGCCAATTAGACTGTTTCTGTTTAGGGTGTAATTTGGATGTTTACAGAATACTGTTTCGGCTTATGCAAATGCCTATATTATGTGTGCTTTCTTATTTCTGTTCATGGCTCAGGCGTCTTGTTGATGAATCCATTGTGTTAATGAAGTGGGAAAATTAAATTTCATTGTCTTGGTAGCCAATTAGACTGTTTCTGTCTAGGGTGTAACTTGGATTTTTAGAGAATACTGTTTCGGCTGATGCAAATGCCTGTATTATGTGTGCTTTCTTGCTTCAGTTCATGACTCAGGCGTCCTGTTGATGAATCCATTGTGTTAATAAAGTGGGCATTGTAAATTTCATTGTCTTGGTAGCCAATTAGATTGTTTCTGTTTACGGTGCAATTTGATTGTTTAGAGAATACTGTTTCGGCTGATGCAAATGCGTGTATTTGTGTGCTATCTTGTTTCAGTTCATGACTCTGGCGTCTTGTTGATGAATCCATTGTGTTAATGAAGTGGGCATTGTAAATTTCATTGTCTTGGTAGCCAATTAGACTGTTTCTATTTAGGGTGTGATTTGGATATTTAGAGAATACAATTTCAGCTGATGCAAATGCCTGTATTATTTGTGCTTTCTTGTTTCAGTTCATACCTCAGGCGTTTTGTTGATGAATCCATTGTGTTAATGAAGTGGGCATTGCAAATTTCATTGTCTTGGTAGCCAATTAGACTGTTTCGATTTCGGGTGTAATTTGGATGTTTAGAGAATACTATTTCGGCTGATGAAAATGCCTGTATTATGCGTGCTTTCTTGTTTCAGTTCATGGCTCAGGCGTCCTGTTGATGAATCCATTGTGTTAATGAAGTGGGCATTGTAAATTTCGTTGTCTTGGTAGCCAATTAGACTGTTTCTGTTTAGGGTGTAACTTGGATGTTTAGAGAATTCTGTTTCGGCTGATGCAAATGCGTGTATTATGTGTGCTTTCTTGTTTCAGTTCATGACTCAGGCGTCTTATTGATGAACCCATTGTGTTAATGAAGTGGGCATTGTAAATCTCATTGTCTTGGCAGCCAATTAGACTGTTTCTGTTTAGGGTGTGATTTGGATGTTTAGAGAATACTGTTTCAGCTGACGCAAATGCATGTATTCTGTGTGCTTTCTTGTTTCAATTCATAACTTAGGCGTCTTGTTCATGAATCCATCGTGTTAGTGAAGTGGGCATTGTAAATTTCATTGTCTTGGTAGCCAATTAGACTGTTTCTGTTTAGGGTGCAATTTGAATGTTTAGAGAATACTGTTTCGGCTGTTGTAAATGCCTATATTATGTGCGCTTTGTTGTTTCAGTTCATGACTCAGGCGTCTTGTTGATGAATCCGTTGTGTTAATGAAGTGGGCATTGTAAATTTCATTGTCTTGGTGGCCAATTAGACTGTTTCTGTTTAGGGTGTGATTTGGATGTTTAGAGAATACTGTTTCAGCCGATGCAAATGTCTATATTATGTGTGCTTTCTTGTTTCAGTTCATGACTCAGGCGTCTTGTTAATGAATCCATTGTGCTAATGAAGCGGGCATCGTAAATTTCATTATCTTGGTAGCCAATTAGACTTTTTATGTTTAGGGTGTAATTTGGATGTTTAGAGAATACTGTTTCGGCTGATGCAAATGCCTGTATTGTGTGTGCTTTCTTGTTTCAGTTCAAGGCTCAGGCGTCTTGTTGATGAATCCGTTGTGTTAATGAAGTGGGCATTGTAAATTTCATTGTCTTGGTAGCCAATTAGACTGTTTCTATTTTGGGTGTAATTTGGATGTTTAGAGAATACTGTTTCGGCTGATGCGAATGCGTGTATTATGTGTGCTTTCTTGTTTCGGTTCATAACTCAAGCGTCTTGTTGATGAATCCATTGTGTTAATGAAGTGGGTATTGTAAATTTCATTGTCTTGGTATCCAATTAGACTGTTTCTGTTTAGAGTGTGATTTGGATGTTTAGAGAATACTGTTTCAGCTGATGCAAATGCCTGTATTATGTGTGCTTTCTTGTTTTAGTTCATAACTCAGGCGTCATGTTGATGAATCCATTGTGTTAATGAAGTAGGCTTTGCAAATTTCATTGTCTTGGTAGCCAATTCGACTGTTTATGTTTAGGGTGCAATTTGGATGTTTAGAGAATACTGTTTTGGCTGATGCAAATGGCTCTATTATGTGTGCTTTCTTGTTTCAGTTCATGACTCAGGCGTCTTGTTGATGAATCCATTGTGTTAATGAAGCGGGCATTGTAAATTTCTGTATCTTGGTAGCCGATTAGACTGTTTCTGTTTAGGGTGCAATTTGGATGTTTAGAGAATACTGTTTCGGCTGATGCAAATGCCTGTATTATCTTGTTTCAATTCATGACTCAGGCGTCTTGTTGATGAATCCATTGTGTTAATGAAGTGGGCATCGTAAATTTCATTGTCTTGGTAGCCAATTAGACTGTTTCTGTTTAGGGTGTAACTTGGATGTTTAGAGAATACTGTTTCAGCTGATGTAAATGCCTGTATTATGTGTGCTTTCTTGCTTAAGTTCATGGCTCAGGCGTCCTGTTGATGAATCTATTGTGTCAATGAAGTCGGCATTGTAAATTTCGTTGTCTTGGTGGCCAATTAGACTGTTTCTGTTTAGGGTGCAATTTGGATGCTTAGAGAATACTGCTTCGGCTGATGCAAATGCGTGTATTATTGTGCTTTCTTGTTTCAGTTCATGACTCAGGCGTCTTGTTGATGAATCCATTGTGTTAATGAAGTGGGCGTTGTAAATTTCATTGTCTTGGTTGCCAATTAGACTGTTTCTATTTAGGGTGTGATTTGGATGTCTAGAGAATACTGTTTCAACTGATGTAAATTCCTGTATTATGTGTGCTTTCTTGTTTCAGTTCATAACTCAGGCGTCTTGTTGATGAATCCATTGTGTTAATGAAGTGGGCATTGTAAATTTCACTGTCTTGGTAGCCAATTAGACTGTTTCTGTTTAGGGTGCAATTTGGACGCTTAGAGAATACTGTTTCGGCTGATGCAAATGCCTGTATTATGTGTGCTTTCTTGTTTCAGTTCGTGACTCAGGCGTCTTGCTGATGAATCTGTTTTGTCTATGAAGCGTGCATTGTAAATTTCATTGTCTTGGTAACCAATTAGACTGTTTCTGTTTAGGGTGTAATTTGGATGTTTAGAGAACATAGTTCCGGCTGACGCAAATGCCTGCATCATGTGTGCTTTCTTGTTTTAGTTCATAACTAAGGCGTCATGTTGATGAATCCATTGTGTTAATGAAGTGGGCATTGCAAATTTCATTGTCTTGGTAGCCAATTCGACTATTTCTGTTTAGGGTGCAATTTGGATGTTTAGAGAATACTGTTTTGGCTGATGCAAATGCCTCTATTATGTGTCCTTTCTTGTTTCATTTCATGACTCAGGCGTCTTGTTGATGAATCCATTGTGTTAATGAAGCGGGCATTGTAAATTTCAGTATCTTGGTAGCCGATTTGACTGTTTCTGTTTAGGGTGCAATTTGGATGTTTAGAGAATACTGTTTCGGCTGATGTAAATGCCTGTATTATCTTGTTTCAATTCATGACTCAGGCGTCTTATTGATGAATCCATTATGTTAGTGAAGTGGGCATCGTAAATTTCATTGTCTTGGTAGCCGATTAGACTGTTTCTGTTTCGGGTGTAACTTGGATGTTTAGAGAATACTGTTTCGGCTGATGCAAATGCCTGTATTATGTGTGCTTTCTTGCTTCAGTTCATGACTCAGGCGTCCTGTTGATGAATCCATTGTGTCAATGAAGTGGGCATTGTAAATTTCGTTGTCTTGGTGGCCAATTAGACTGCTTCTGTTTAGGGTGCAATTTGGATGTTTAGAGAATACTGCTTCGGCTGATGCAAATGCGTGTATTATGTGTGCTTTCTTGTTTCAGTTCATGACTCAGGCGTCTTGTTGATGAATCCATTGTGTTAATGAAGTGGGCATTGTAAACTTCATTGTCTTGGTAGCCAATTAGACTGTTTCTGTTTAGGGTGTGATTTGGATGTTTAGAGAATACTGTTTCAGCTGATGCAAATGCCTGTATTATGTGTGCTTTCTTGTTTCAGTTCATAACTCAGGCGTCTTGTTGATGAATCCATTGTGTTATTGAAGTGGGCATTGTAAATTTCATTGTCTTGGTAGCCAATTAGACTGTTTCTGTTTAGGGTGCAATTTGGACGTTTAGAGAATACTGTTTCGGCTGATGCAAATGCCTGTATTATGTGTGCTTTCTTGTTTTAGTTCATGACTCAGGTGTCTTGTTGATGAATCCATTATGTCTATGAAGCGTGCATTGTAAATTTCATTATCTTGGTAGCCAATTAGACTGTTTCTGTTCAGGGTGTAATTTGGATGTTTTGAGAATATAGTTCCGACTGACGCAAATACCGGCATTATGTGTGCTTCCTTATTTCAGTTCATGACTCACTCGTCTCGTTGATGGGTCAATTGTGTTATTGAAGTGGGCATTGTAAATTTCATTGGCTTGGTAGCTAATTAGACAGTTTCTGTTTAGGTGTAATTTGGATGTTTAGGGAATACTGTTTCAACTGATGTAAATGCCTGTATTATGTGTGCTTTCTTGTTTCAGTTCATGACTCAGGCGTCTTATTGATGAATCCATTGTGTTAATGAAGTGGGCATTGTAAATTTCACTGCCTTGGTAGCCAATCAGACTGTTTCTATTTAGGGTGTAATTTGGATGTTTAGAGAATTCTGTTTCGGCTGATGCAAATGGCTGCATTATGTGTGCTTTCTTGTTTCAGTTCATGTCTCAGGCATCTTATTGATGAATCCATTGTGTTAATGAAGTGGGCATTGTAAATTTCATTGTCTTGGTAGCCAATTAGACTGTTTCGGTTTAGGGTGTGATTTGGATGTTTAGAGAATACTGCTTCAGCTGATGCAAATGCCTGTATTATGTGTGCTTTCTTGTTTCAGTTCATAACTAAGGCGTCTTGTTGATAAATCCATTGTGTTAATGAAGTGGGCATTGCGAATTTCATTGTCTTGGTAGCCAATTAGACTGTTTCTGTTTAGGGTGCAATTTGGATGTTTAGAGAATACTATTTCAGCTGATGAAAATGCCTGAATTATGTGTGCTTTCTCGTTTCAGTTCATGACTCAGGCGTCTTGTTGATGAATCCATTGTGTTAATGAAGTGGGCATTGTAAATTTCATTGTCTTGGTAGCCAATTAGATTGTTTCTGTTAAGGGTGTAATTTGGGTGTTTAGAGAATGCTGTTTCGGCTGATGCAAATGCCTGTATTATGTGTGCTTTCGTGTTTCAGTTCATGGCTCAGGCGTCTTGCTGATGAATCCATTGTGTTAATGAAGTGGGCATTGTAAATTTCATTGTCTTGGTGGCCAATTAGACTCTTTCTGTTTAGGGTGCAATTTTTATGTTTAGGGAATACTATTTCAGCTGATTCAAATGCCTGTATTATGTGTGCTTTCTTGTTTCAGTTCATGACTCAGGTGTATTGTTGATGAATCCATTGTGTTAATGAAGTGGGCATTGTAAATTTCATTGTCTTGGCAGCCAATTAGACTGTTTCTATTTAGGGTGTAATTTGGATGTTTAGAGAATACCGTTTCGGCTGATGCAAATGCCTGTATTATGAGTGCTTTCTTGTTTCAGTTCATTACTCAGGCGTCTTGTTGATGAATCCATTGTGTTAATGAAGTGGGCATTGTAAATTTCATTATCCTGGTAGCCGATTAGACTATTTCTGTTTAGGGTGTGATTTGGGTGTTTAGAGAATACTGTTTCGGCTGATGCAAAAATGCCAGCATTATGTGTGCTTTCTTGTTTCAGTTCATGACTCGGGCGACTTGTTGATGAATCCATTTTGTTGATAAAGTGGGCATCGTAAATTTCATTGTCTTGGTAGCCAATTAGACTGTTTCTGTTTGGGGTGCAATTTGGATGTTTAGAGAATATTGTTTCGGCTGATGCAAATACCTGTATTATGTGTGCTTTCTTGCTTCAGTTCATGACTCAGGCGTCTTGTTGATGAATCCATTGTGTTAATGAAGTGGGCATTGGAAATTTTATTGTCTTGGTAGCCAATTAAACTGTTTCTTTTTAGGGTGTAATTTGGATGTTTGGAGGATACTATTTCAGCTGATGCAAATGCATGTATTATGTGTGCTTTCTTGTTTCAGTTCATGACTCAGGCGTCTTGTTGATGAATCCATTGTGTTAATGAAATAGGTATTGTAAATTTTGTTGTCTTGGTAGCCAATTAGACTGTTTCTGTTTAGGGTGTGATTTGGAAGTTTACAGAATACTGTTTCAGCTGATGCAAATGCCTGTATTATGTGTGCTCTCTTGCTTCAGTTCATAACTCAGGCGTCAAGTTGATGAATCCATTGTGTTAATGGAGTGGGCATTGCAAATTTCATTGTCTTGGTAGCCAATTAGACTGTTTCTGTTTAGGGTGCAATTTGGATGTCTAGAGAATACTGTTTTGGCTGATGCAAATGCCTGTATTATGTGTGCTTTCTTGTCTCAGTTCATGACTCAGGCGTCTTGTTGATGAATCCATTGCGTTAATGAAGTGGGCATTGTAAATTTCATTATCTTGGCAGCCAATTAGACTGTTTCTGTTTAGGGTGTAATTTGGATGTTTAGAGCATACTGTTTCGGCTGATGCAAATGCCTGAATTATGTGTGCTTTCTTGTTTCAATTCATGACTCAGGCGTCTTGTTGTTGAATCCACTGTGTTAATGAAGTGGGCATCGTAAATTTCATTGTCTTGGTAGCCAATTAGACGGTTTCTGTTTGGGGTGCAATTTGGATGTTTAGGGAATACGGTTTCGGCTGACGCAAATTCCTGCATCATGTGTGCTTTCTTGTTTCAGTTCATGACCCAGGCGTCTTGTTGATGAATCCATTGTGTTAATGAAGTGGGCATTGTAAATTTCATTGTCTTGGTAGCCAATTAGACAGTTTCTGTTTAAGGTGTAATTTGGATGTTTAGAGAATACTATTTCGGCGGATGAAAATGCATGTATTATATGTGCTTTCTTGTTTCAGTTCATGACTCAGGCATCCTGTTGATGAATCCATTGTGTTAATGAAGTGGGCATTGTAAATTTCATTGTCTTGGTAGCCAATTATGCTGTTTCTGTTTAGGGTGTAAGTTGGATGTTTAGACAATACTGTTTCGGCCGATGCAAATGCGTGTATTATGTGTGCTTTTTTGTTTCAGTTCATGACTCAGGCATCTTGTTCGCGAATCCATTGTGTTAATGAAGTCGGCATTGTAAATTTCATTGTCTTGGTAGCTAATTAGACTGTTTCTGTTTAGGGTGTGACTTGGATGTTTAGAGAATACTGTTTCAGCTGATGCAAATGCCTATATTATGTGTGCTTTCTTGTTTCAGTTTATAACTCAGGCATCTTGTTGATGAATCCATCGTGTTAATGAAGTGGGCATTGTAAATTTCGTTGTCTTGGTAGCCAATTTGACTGTTTCTGTTTAGGATGCAATTTGGATGTTTAGAGAATACTGTTTCGGCTGAAGCAAATGCCCATATTATGTGTGCTTTCTTGTTTCAGTTCATGACTCAGGCGTCTTGTTGATGAATCCATTGTGTTAATGAAGTGGGCATTGTAAATTTCATTGTCTTGGTAGCCAATTAGACTCTTTCTGTTTAGGGTGTGATTTAGATGTTTAGAGAATACTGTTTCAGCTGATGCAAATGCCTATATTATGTGTGCTTTCTTGTTTCAGTTCATGACTCAGACATCTTGTTGATGAATCCATTGTGTTAATGAAGCGTGCATTGTAAGTTTCATTATCTTGGTAGCCAATTAGACTTTTTCCATTTAGGGTGTAATTTGGATGTTTAGAGAATACTGTTTCAGCTGATGCAAATGCCTGTATTATGTGTGCTTTCTTGTTTCAGTTCAAGACTCAGGCGTCTTGTTGATGAATCCACTGTGTTAATAAAGTGGGCATCGTAAATTTCATTGTCTTGGTAGCCAATTAGACTGTTTCTATTTAGGGTATAATTTGGATGTTTAGAGAATACTGTTTCGGTTGATGCAAATGTCTGTATTATGTGTGCTTTCTTGCTTCAGTTCATGACTCAGGTGTCTTATTGATGAATCCATTGTGTTAATGAAGTGGGCATTGTAAATTTCATTGTCTTGGTAGCCAATTAGACTGTTTCTGTTTAGGGTGTAATTTAGATGTTTAGAGAATACTGTTTCGGCCGATGCAAATACGTGTATTATGTGTGTTTTCTTGTTTTCATTCATGACTCAAGCGTCTTGTTGATGAATCCATTGTGTTAATGAAGTGGGTATTGTAAATTTCATTGTCTTGGTAGCCAATTAGACTGTTTCTGTTTAGGGTGTGATTTTGATGTTTAGAGAATACTGTTTCAGCTGGTGCAAATGCCTGTATTACGTGTGCTTTCTTGTTTCAGTTCATAACTCAGGCGTCATGTTGATGAATCCGTTGTGTTAATGAAGTAGGCATTGCAAATTTCATTGTCTTGGTAGCCAACTTGACTGTTTCTGTTTAGGCTGCAATTTGGATGTTTAGGGAATACTGTTTTGGCTGATGCAAAGGCCTCTATTATGTGTGCTTTCTTGTTTCAGTTCATGACTCAGGCATCTTGTTAATGAATCCATTGTGTTAATGAAGCGGGCATTGTAAATTTCATTATCTTGGTAGCCGATTAGACTGTTTCTGTTTAGCGTGTAATTTGAATGTTTAGAGAATACTGTGTCGGCTGGTTCAAATGTCTGTATTATGTGTGCTTTCTTGTTTCAATTCATGACTCAGGGGTCTTGTTGATGAATCCATTGTGCTATTGAAGTGGGCATCGTAAATTTCTTTGCCTTGGTAACCAATTAGACTGTTTCTGTTTGGAGTGTAATTTGGATGTATAGAGAATACTGTTTCGGCTGACGCAAATGCCTGTATTATGTGTGCTTTTTTGTTTCAATTCATCACTAAGGCGTCTTGTTGATGAATCCATTGTGTTGATGAAGAGGGCATCGTAAATTTCATTGTCTTGGTAGCCAATTAGACTGTTTCTGTTTTGGGTGTGATTTGGATGTTTAGAGAATACTGTTTCAGCTGGTGCAAATACCTGTATTACATGTGCTTTCTTGTTTCAGTTCATAACTCAGGCATCATGTTGATGAATCCGTTGTGTTAATGAAGTAGGCATTGCAAATTTCATTGTCTAGGTAGCCAACTTGACTGTTTCTGTTTAAGCTGCAATTTGGATGTTTAGGGAATACTGTTTTAGCTGATGCAAAGGCCTCTATTATGTGTGCTTTCATGTTTCAGTTCATGACTCAGGCATCTTGTTGATGAATCCATTGTGTTAATGAAGCGGGCATTGTAAATTTCATTATCTTGGTAGCCGATTAGACTTTTTCTGTTTAGGGTGTAATTTGAATGTTTAGAGAATACTGTGTCGGCTGGTGCAAATACCTGTATTATGTGTGCTTTCTTGTTTCAATTCATGACTCAGGCATCTTATTGATGAATCCATTGTGCTATTGAAGTGGGCATCGTAAATTTCTTTGCCTTGGTAGCCAATTAGACTGTTTCTGTTTGGAGTGTAATTTGGATGTATAGAGAATACTGTTTCGGCTGACGCAAATGCCTTTATTACGTGTGCTTTTTTGTTTCAATTCATGAGTCAGGCGTCTTGTTGATGAATCCATTGTGTTGATGAAGAGGGCATCGTAAATTTCATTGTCTTGGTAGCCAATTAGACTATTTCTTTTTAGGGTGCAACTTGGATGTTTAGAGAATACTGTTTTGGCTGATGCAAATGCCTGTATTATGTGTGCTTTCTTGTTTCAATTCATGACTCAGGCGTCTTGTTGATGAATCCATTGTGTTAATGAAGTGGGCATTGTAAATTTCATTATCTTGGTAGCCAATTAGACTGTTTCTGTTTTGGGTGTAATTTGGATGTTTAGAGAATACTGTTTCGGCTGATGAAAATGCCTGTATTATGTATGCTCTCTTGTTTCAGTTCATGACTCAGGCGTCTTCTCGATGAATCGATTGTGTTAATGAAGTGGGCATTGTAAATTTCATTATCTTGGTAGCCAATTAGACTGTTTCTGTTTAGGGTGTAACTTGGATGTTTAGAGAATACTGTTTCGGTTGATGCAAATGACTGTATTATGTGTGCTTTCTTGTTTTAGTTCATAACTCAGGCGTCTTGTTGATGAATCCATTGCGTTAATGAAGTGGGCATTGTAAATTTCATTGTCTTGGTAGCCAATTAGACTGTTTCTGTTTAGGGTGCAATCTGGACGATTAGAGAATACTATTTCGGTTGATGCAAATGCGTGTATTATGTGTGCTTTCTTGTTTCAGTTCATGGCTCGGGGGTCTTGTTGATGAATCCATTATGTCAATGATGCGGGCATTGTAAATTTCATTATCTTGGTAGCCAATTAGACTGTTTCTGTTTAGGGCGTAATTTGGATGTTTAGAGAATACTGTTTCGGCTGATGCAAATGCCTATATTATGTGTGCTTTCTTGTTTCAGTTCATGACTCAGGCATCTTGTTGATGAATCCATTGTGTTAATGAAGTGGGCATTGTAAATTTCATTTTCTTGGTAGCCAATTTGACTGTTTCTGTTTAGGGTGTGATTTGGATCTTTAGAGAATACTGTTTCAGCTGATGCAAATGCCTGTATTATGTGTGCTTTCTTGTTTCAGTTCATAACTCAGGCGTCTTGTTGATGAATCCATTGTGTTAATGAAGTGGGCATTGTAAATTTCATGGTCTTGGCAGCCCATTAGACTCTTTCTATTTAGGGTGTAATTTGGATGTTTAGAGAATACTGTTTCGGCTGATGCAAATGCCTGTATTATGTGTGCTTTCTTGTTTCGGTTCATGACTCAGGCATCTTGCTGATGAATCCATTGTGTTAATGAAGTGGGGCATCGTAAATTTCATTGTCTTGGTAGCCAATTAGACTGTTTCTATTTGGGGTGTAATTTTGATGTTTAGAGAATACAGTTTCGGCCGACGCAAATGCCTATATTATGTGTGCTTTCTTGTTTCAGTTCATAACTCAGGGGTCTTGTTGATGAATCCATTGTGTTAATGAAGTGGGCATTGTAAATTTCATTGTCCTAGGAGCCCATTAGCCTGTTTCTGTTTAGGGTGTAATTTGGATGCTTAGAGAATGTAGTCTCGGCTGACGCAAATGCCTGTATCATGTGTGCTTTCTTGTTTCAGTTCATGACTCAGGCATCTTGTTGGTGAATCCACTGTGTTAATGAAGTGGGCATCGTAAATTTCATTGTCTTCATAGCCCATTAGACGGTTTCTGCTTAGGGTGTAATTTGGATGTTTAGAGAACACTGTTTTGGCTGATGCAAATGCCTGTATTATATGTGCTTTCTTGCTTCAGTTCATGACTGAGGCGTCTTGTTATGAATCCATTGTGTTAATGAAGTAGGCATTGTAAATTTCATTGTCTTGGTAGCCAATTAGGCTGTTTCTCTTTAGGGTGTAATTTGGATGTTTAGAGAATACTGTTTCGGCTAATGCAAATGCCTGTATTATGTGTGCTTTCTTGTTTCAGTTCATGACTCAGGCGTCTTGTTGATGAATCCATTGTGTTAATAAAGTTGGCATCGTAAATTTCATTGTCTTGGTAGCCAATTAGGCTGTTTCTGTTTGGGGTGCAATTTGGATGTTTAGAAAATACTGTTTCGGCTGATGCAAATGCATGTATTATCTGTGCTTTCTTGTTTCAGTTCATGACTCAGGCGTCTTGTTGACGAATCTATTGCTTTAATGAAGTGGGTATTGTAAATTTCAATGTCTTGGTAGCCAATTAGACAGTTTCTGTTAAAGGTGTGATTTGGATGTTTGGAGAACACTGTTTCAGCTGATGCAAATGCCTGTATTATGTGTGCTCTCTTGTTTCAGTTCATAACTCAGGCGTCAAGTTGATGAATCCATTGTGCTAATGGAGTGGGCATTGCAAATTTCATTGTCTTGGTAGCCAATTAGACTGTTTCTGTTTAGGGTGCAATTTGGATGTTTAGAGAATACTGTTTTGGCTGATGCAAATGCTTGTATTATGTGTGCTTTCTTGTTTCAGTTCGTGACTCAGGCGTCTTGTTAAAGAATCCATTGTGTTAATGAAGTGGGCATTGTAAATTTCATTGTCTTGGTAGCCAATTAGATTGTTTCTGTTTAGGGTGTAATTTGGATGTTTAGAGCGTACTGTTTCGGCTGATGCAAATGCTTGTATTATGTGTGCTTTCTTGTTTCAATTCATGACTCAGGCGTCTTGTTGATGAATCCACCGTGTTAATGAAGTGGGCATCGTAAATTTCATTGTCTTGGTAGCCAATTAGACTGTTTCTGTTTGGGGTACGATTTGGATGTTTAGAGAATACTGTTTTGGCTGATGCAAATGCCTGTATTATGTGCGCTTTCTTGTTTCAGTTCGTGACTCAGGCGTCTTGTTGATGAATCCATCGTGTTAATGAAGTGGGCATTGTAAATTTCATTGTCTTGGTAGCCAATTAGACTGTTTCTGTTTAGGGTGTAATTTGGATGTTCAGAGCGTACTGTTTTGGCTGGTGCAAATGCCTGTATTACGTGTGCTTTCTTGCTTCAGTTCATGACTCAGGCGTCTTGTTGATGAATCCATTGTGTTAATAAAGTGGGCATTGTAAATTTCATTATCTTGGTAGCCAATTAGACTGTTTCTGTTTAGGGTGTAATTTGGATGTTTAGAGAATACTGTTTCGGCAGATGCAAATGCGTGTATTATGTGTGCTTTCTTGTTTCAGTTCATGACTCAAGCGTCTAGTTGATGAATCCATTGTGTTAATGAAGTGGGTATTGTAAATCTCATTGTCTTGATAGCCAATTAGACTGTTTCTGTCTAGGGTGTGATTTGGATGTTTAGAGAATACTGTTTCAGCAGTTGCAAATGCTTGTATTACGTGTGCTTTCTTATTGTAGTTCATAACTCAGGCGTCATGTTGATGAATCCGTTGTGTTAATGAAGTAGGCATTGCACATTTCATTGTCTTGGTAGCCAACTCGACTGTTTCTGTTTAGCGTGCAATTTAGATGTTTAGAGAATACCGTTTTGGCTGATGCAAATGCCTCTATTATGTGTGCTTTCTTGTTCCAGTTCATGACTCAGGCGTCTTGTTGATGAATCCATTGTGTTAATGAAGTGGGTGTTGTAAATTTCATTGTCTTGGTAGCCAATTAGACTGTTTTTGTTTAGGGTGTAATTTGGATGTTTAGAGAATACTATTTCAGCTGATGAAAATGCCTGAATTATGTGTGCTTTCTCGTTTCAGTTCATGACTCAGGCGTCTTGTTGATGAATCCATTGTGTTAATGAAGTGCGCATTGTAAATTTCATTATCTTGGTAGCCAATTAGACTTTTTCTGTTTAGGGTGTAACTTGGATGTTTAGAGAATACTGTTTCGGCTGATGGAAATGCCTGTATTATGTGTGCTTTCTTGCTTCAGTTCGTGACTCAGGCGTCCTATTGATGAATCCATTGTGTTGATGAAGTGGGCATTGTAAATTTCATTGTCTTGATAGCCAATTAGACTGTTTCAGTTTAGGGTGCAATTTGGATGTTTAGAGAATACTGTTTCGGCTGATGCAAATGCGTGTATTATGTGTACTTTCTTGTTTCAGTTCATGACTCAGGCGTCTTATTGATGAATCCATTGTGTTAATGAGGTGGGCATTGTAAATTTCATTGTCTTGGTAGCCAATTAGACTGTTTCTGTTTAGGGTGTGATTTGGATGTTTAGAAAATACTGTTACAGCTGACGCAAATGCCTGTATTATGTGTGCTTTCTTGTTTCAGTTCATAACTCAGGCGTCTTGTTGATGAATCCATTGTGTTAATGAAGTGGGCATTGTAAATTTCATTGTCTTGGTAGCCAATTAGACTGTTTTTGTTAAGGGTGTAATTTGGGTGTTTAGAGGGTACTGTTTCGGCTGATGCAAATGCCTATATTATGTATGCTTTCGTGTTTCAGTTCATGACTCAGGCGTCTTGCTGATGAATCCATTGTGTTAATGAAGTGGGCATTGTAAATTTCATTGTCTTGGTGGCCAATTAGACTGTTTCTGTTTAGGGTGTAATTTTTCTGTTTAGGGAATACTGTTTCAGCTGATGCAAATGCCTGTATTATGTGTGCTTTCTTATTTCAGTTCGTGACTCAGGTGTAATGTTGATGAATCCATTGTGTTAATGAAGTGGGCATTGTAAATTTCATTGTCTTAGTAGCCAATTAGACTGTTTCTATTTAGGATGTAATTTGGATGTTTAGAGAATACCGTTTCGGTTGATGCAAATGCCTGTATTGTGTGTGCTTTCTTGTTTCAGTTTATTACTCAGGCGTCTTGTTGATGAATCCCTTGTGTTAATGAAGTAGGCATTGTAAATTTCATTGTCTTGGTAGTCAATTAGACTGTTTCTGTTTAGGGTGTAATTTGGATGTTTAGAGAATACTACTTCGGCTAATGCAAGTGGCTATATTATTTGTGCTTTCTTGTTTCAGTTCATGGCTCAGGCGTCTTGTTGATGAATCCATTATGTTTATGAAGTGGGCATTGTAAATTTCATTGTCTTGGTAGCCAATTAGACCGTTTCTGTTTAGGGCATAATTTGGGTGTTTAGAAAATACTATTTCGACTAATGCAAATGCCTGTATTATGTGTGCTTTCTTGTTTCAGTTCATGGCTCTGGCGTTTTGTTGATGAATCCATTGTGTTAATGAAGTGGGCATTGTAAATTTCATTGTCCTGGTAGCCAATTAGACTGTTTCTGTTTAGGGTGTGATTTGGATGTTTAGAGAATACTGTTTCAGCTGACGCAAATGCATGTATTGTATGTGCTTCCTTGTTTCAGTTCATAACTCAGGCGTCTTGTTGATGAATGCATTGTGTTAATGAAGTGGGCATTATAAATTTCATTGTCTTGGTAGCCAATTAGATTGTTTCTGTTAAGGGTGTAATTTGGGTGTTTAGAGAATGCTGTTTCGGCTGATGCAAATGCCTGTATTATGTGTGCCTTCGTGTTTCAGTTCATGGCTCAGGCGTCTTGCTGATGAATCCATTGTGTTAATGAAGTGGGCATTGTAAATTTCATTGTCTTGGTGGCCAATTATACTGTTTCTGTTTAGGGTGCAATTTTTATGTTTAGGGAATACTGTTTCAGCTGATGCAAATGCCTGTATTATGTGTGCTTTCTTGTTTCAGTTCATGACTTCGGTGTATTGTTGATGAATCCATTGTGTTAATGAAGTGGGCATTGTAAATTTCATTGTCTTGGCAGCCAATTAGACTGTTTCTATTTAGGGTGTAATTTGGATGTTTAGAGAATACCGTTTCGGCTGATGTAAATGCCTGTATTATGCGTGCTTTCTTGTTTCAGTTCATTACTCAGGCGTCTTGTTGATGAATCCATCGTGTTAATGAAGTAGGCATTGTAAATTTCATTATCCTGGTAGCCAATTAGACTATTTCTGTTTAGGGTGTGATTTGGGTGTTTAGAGAATACTGTTTCGGCTGATGCAAAAATGCCTGCATTATGTGTGCTTTCTTGTTTCAGTTCATGACTCGGGCGTCTTGTTGATGAATCCATTGTGTTAATGAAGTGGGCATTGTAAATTTCATTATCTTGGCAGCCAATTAGACTGTTTCTGTTTAGGGTGTAATTCGGATGTTTAGAGAATACTATTTCGGCTAATGCAAGTGGCTATATTATTTGTGCGTTCTTGTTTCAGTTCATGACTCAAGCGTCTTGTTCATGAATCCATTATATTTATGAAGTGGGCATTGTAAATTTCATTGTCTTGGTAGCCAATTAGACCGTTTCTGTTGAGGGCATAATTTGGGTGTTTAGAAAATACTATTTCGACTAATGCAAATGCCTGAATTGTGTGTGCTTTCTCATTTCAGTTCATGGCTCAGGCGTCTTGTTGATGAATCCATTGTGTGAACGAAGTGGGGATTGTAAATTTCATTATCTTGGTAGCCAATTATACTGTTTCTGTTTCGGGTGCAATTTGGATGTTTAGAGGATACTGTTTCAGCTCAAGCAAATGCCTGTATTATATGTGCATTCTTGTTTCAGTTCATGACTCAGGTATCTTGTTGATGAATCCATTGTGTTGATGAAGTGGGCATTGTAAATTTCATGGTCTTGGTAGCCAATTAGACTGTTTCTGTTTAGGGTGTAGTTTGGATGTTTAGAAAATACTGTTTGGGCTGATGCAAATGCCTGTATTATGTGTGCTTTCTTGTTTCAGCTCATGACTCAGGCGCCTTCTTGATGAATCCATTGTGTTAATGAAGTGGGTATTGTAAATTTCATTGTCTTGGTAGCCAATTAGATTGTTTCCGTTTAGGGTATGATTTGGATGGTTAGAGAATACAGTTTCAGCTGATGCAAATGCCTGCATTATGTGTGCTTTCTTGTTTCAGTTCATAGCTCAGTCGCCTTGTTGATGAATCCATCGTGTTAATGAAGTGGGCATTGTAAATTTCATTGTCTTGGTAGCCAATTAGACAGTTTGTGTTTAGGGTGTAATTTGGATGTTTAGAGAATACTGTTTCGGCTGATGCAAATGTCTCTATTATGTGTGCTTTCTTGTTTCAGTTCTTGACTCAGGCGTCTTGTTGATGAATCCATTGTGTTAATGAAGTGGACATTGTAAATTTCATTGTCTTGGCAGCCAATTAGACTATTTCTGTTTAGGGTGTAATTTAGATGTCTGGAGAACACCGTTTCAGCTGATGCAAATGCCTGTATTATGTGTGCTTTCTTGTTTCAGTTCATGACTTAGGCGTCTTGTTGATGAATCCATTGTGTTAATGAAGTGGGCATTGTAAATTTCATTGTGTTGGTGGCCAATTAGACTGTTTCTGTTTAGGGTATAATTTGGGCGTTCAGAAAAAACTGTTTCGGCTGATGCAAATGCCTGTATTATGTGTGCTTTCTTTTTTCAGTTCATGAGTCATGCGTCTTGTTAATGAATCTATTATGTTAATGATGGGGGCATTGTAAATTTCATTATCTTGGTAGCCAATTCGACTGTTTCTGTTTAGGGTGTAATTTGAATGATTATAGAATACTGTTTCGTCTGATGCGAATGCCTGTATTATGTGTGCTTTCTTTTTTTAGTTCATGACTCTGGCGTTTTGTTGATGAATCCAGTGTGTTAATGAAGTGGGCATTGTAAATTTGATTGTCTTGGTAGCCAATTGGACTGTTTCTGTTTAGGGCGTAATTTGGATGTTTAGATAACACTGTTTCGGCCGTTGCAAATGCTTGTATTATGTGTGCTTTCTTTTTCAGTTCATAACTCAGGCGTCTTGTTGATGAATCCATTGTGTTAATGAAGTGGGCATTGTAAATTTCATTATCTTGGTAGCCAATTGGACTGTTTCAGTTTAGGGTGTAATTTGGGTGTTTAGATAATGCTGTTTTGGCTGATGCAAATGCCTGTATTATACGTGCTTTCTTATTTCAGTTCATGACTCAGGCATCTTGCAGATGAATCCATTGTGTTAATGAGGTGGGCATTGTAAATTTTATTGTCTTGGTAGCCAATTAGACTATTTCTATTTAGGGTGTAATTTGAATGTTTACAGACTACTGTTTCGGTTGATGCGAATGCCTGTATTATGCGTTCTTTCTTATTTCATTTCATAACTCAGGCGTCTTATTGAAGAATCCGTTGTGTTAATAAAGTGGGATTGTAAATTTCATTGTCTTGGTAGCCAATCAGACTGTTTCTGTACGAGGTGTAATTTGGATGTATACAGAATACTGTTTCGGCTGATGCAAATGCCTGTATTATGTGTGCTTTCTTGTTTCAGTTCATGACTCAATCGTCCTGTTGTTGAAACCATCGTGTTAATGAAGTGGGCATGGTAAATTTCATTGTCTTGGTAGCCAATTAGGCTGTTTCTGTTTAGGGTGTAATTTGGATGCTTAGAGAATACTGTTTCGGCTGATGCAAATGCCTGTATTATGTGTGATTTCTTGTTTCAGTTCATGACTCAGGCGTCTTATTGATGAATCCATTGTGTTAACGAAGTGGGCGTTGTAAATTTCATTGTCTTGGTAGCCAATTAGACTGTTTCTATTTAGGGTGTAATTTGGGTGTTTAGAGAATACTGTTTCGACTGATGCATATGCCTGTATTATATGTGCTTTCTTATTTCAGTTCATGACTCAGGCGTCTTGTTGATGAATCCATGGTGTTAATGAAGTGGGCATGGTAAATTTCATTGTCTTGGTAGCCAATTAGACTGTTTCTGTTTAGGGTGTAATTTGGATGTTTAGAGGATACTGTTTCGGATGATGCAAATGCCTGTATGATGTTCGCTTTCTTGTTTCAGTACATTACTCAGGCGTCTTATTGATGAAATCGTTGTGTTAATGAAGTGGGCATTGTAAATTTGATTGTCTCGGTAGCCAATTAGACTGTTTCTGTTTGGGGTGTAATTTGGATGTTTAGAGAATACCGTTTCGGCTCATGCAAAAATGCCTGTATTATGTGTGCTTTCTTGTTTCAGTTCATGACTCAGGCGTCTTGTTGACGAATCCATTGTGTTAATGAAGTGGGCATTGTAAATTTCATTGTCTTGGTAGCTAATTAGACTGTTTCTATTTAGGGTGTAATTTGGGCGTTTAGATAATGCTGTTTCGGCTTATGCAAATGCCTGTATTGTATGTGCTTTTTTGTTTCAGTTCATGACTCAGGCGTCCTGCTGATGAATCCATTGTGCTAATGAGGTGGGCATTGTAGATTTCATTGTCTTGGTAGCCAATTAGACTGTTTCTGTTTAAGGTGTGATTTGGATGCTTAGAGAATACCGTTTCGGCTGATGCAAATGCCTGTATTGTGCGTGCTTTCTTCTTTCAGTTCATTACTCAGGCGTCTTGTTGATGAATCCATTGTGTTAATGAAGTGGGCATTGTAAATTTCATTATCCTGGTAGCCAATTAGACTATTTCTGTTTAGGGTGCAATTTAGGTGTTTAGAGAATACTGTTTCGGCTGATGCAAATGCCTGTATTATGTGTGCTTTCGTGTTTTAGGTCATGACTCAGGCGTCTTGCTGATGAATCCATTGTGTTAATGAAGTGGGCATTGTAAATTTCATTGTCTTGGTGGCCAATTAGACTGTTTCTGTTTAGGTGTAATTTGGATGTTTAGAGAATACGGTTTCAACTGATGCAAATGCCCGTATTATGTGTGCTTTCTTGTTTCAGTTCATGACTCAGGCGTCTTGTTGATGAATCCATTGTGTTAATGAAGTGGGCATTGTAAATTACGCTGTCTTGGTAGCCAATCAGACTGTTTCTATTTAGGGTGTAATTTGGATGTTTAGAGAATTCTGTTTCGGCTGATGCAAATGCCTGTATTATGTGTGCTTTCTTATTTTAGTTTATGTCTCAGGCATCTTATTGATGAATTCATTGTGTTAATGAAGTGGGCATGATAAATTTCATTGTCCGAGCAGCCAATTAGCCTGTTTGTATTTAGGGTGTAATTTGGATGTTTAGAGAATACTGTTTCGGCCAATGCAACTGCTCGTATCATGTGCGCTTTCTTGTTTCAATTCATGACTCAGGCGTCTTGTTGATGAATCCATTGCATTGATGAAGTGGGCATTGTAAATTTCATTGTCTTGGTAGCCAATTAGATGGTTTCTGTTTAGGGTGTAATTTGGATGTTTACAGAATACTGTTTCAGCTGATGCAAATGCCTATATTATGGGTGCTTTCTTATTTCAGTTCATGACTCAGGCATCTTGTTGATGAATCCATTGTGTTAATGAAGTGGCAAAATTAAATTTCATTGTCATGGTAGCCAATTACACTGTTTTTGTTTAGTGTGTAACTTAGATGTTTAGAGAATACTATTTCGGCTGATGCAAATGCCTGTATTATGTGTGCTTTCTTACTTCAGTTCATGACTCAGGCATCCTGTTGATGAATCCATTGTGCTAATGAAGTGGGCATTGTAAATCTCATTGTCTTGGTAGCCAATTAGACTGTTTCTGTTTAGGGTGCAATTTGATTGTATAGAGAATACTGTTTCGGCTGATGCAAATGCCTGTATTATGTGTGCTTTCTTGTTTCAGTTCATGACTCAGTCGTCCTGTTGTTGAAACCATCGTGTTAATGAAGTGGGCATCGTAAATTTCATTGTCTTGGTAGCCAATTAGACTGTTTCTGTTTGGGGTGTGATTTGGATGTTTGGAGAACACAGTTTCGGCCGACGCAAATGCCTATATCATGTGTGCTTTCTTGTTTCAGTTCATGACTCAGGTGTCTTGTTGATGAATCCATCGTGTTAATGAAGTGGGCATTGTAAATTTCGTTGTCCTAGTAGCCCATTAGACTGTTTTTGTTTAGGGCGTAATTTGGATGTTTAGAGAATATAGTTTCGGCTGACGCAAATGCCTGTATTATGTGTGCTTTCTTGTTTCAGTTCATGACTCAGGCATCTTGTTGGTGAATCCATTGTGTTAATGAAGTGGGCATTGTAAATTTCATTGTCTTCGTAGCCCATTAGACTGTTTCTGTTTAGGGTGTAATTTGGATGTTTAGAGAACGCTGTTTCGGCTGATGCAAATGCTTGTATTATGTGTGCCTTCTTGTTTCAGTTCATGACTGAGGCGTCCTGTTGATGAATCCATTGTGTTAATGAAGTAGGCCTTGTAAATTTCATTGTCTTGGTAGCCAATTAGACTGTTTCTGTTTAGGATGTAATTTGGATGTTTAGAGAATACTGTTTCGTCTGATGCAAATGCCTGCATTATGTGTGCTTTCTTGCGTCAGTTCATGACTCAGGCATCTTGTGGATGAATCCATTGTGTTAATGAAGTGGGCATTGTAAATTTCATTGTCTTGGTAGCCCATTAGACTATTTCTGTTTAGGGTGTAATTTGGATGTTTAGATAATATAGTTTCGGCTGACGCAAATGCCTGTATTATGTGTGCTTTCTTGTTTCAGTTCATGACTCAGGCGTCTTGTTGATGAATCCATTGTGTTAATGAAGTGGGCATTGTAAATTTCATTGTCTTGGTAGCCAATTAGACTGTTTCTGTTTAGGGCGCAATTTGGATGTTTAGAGAATACTGTTTCGGCCGACGCAAATGCCTGTATTATGTGTGCTTTCTTGTTTCAGTTCATGACTTCAGGTGTCTTGTTGATGAATCCATTGTGTTAATGAAGTGGGCATTGCAAATTTCGTTGTCCTGGTAGCCCATTAGACTGTTTCTGTTTAGGGTGTTATTTGGATGTTTAGATAATATAGTTTCGGCTGACGCAAATGCCTGCACTATATATGCTTTCTTGTTTCAGTTCATGACTCAGGCATCTTGTTGGTGAATCCATTGTGTTAATGAACTGGGCATTGTAAATTTCATTGTCTTGGTAGCCTATTAGACTGTTTCTGTTTAGGGTGTAATTTGGATGTTTAGAGAATATAGTTTCAGCTGACGCAAATGCCAGTATTATGTGTGCTTTCTTGTTTCAGTTCATGCTTCAGGCGTCTTGTTGATGAATGCATTGTGTTAATGAAGTGCGCATTGTAAATTGCACTGTCTTGGTAGCCAATCAGACTGTTTCTATTTAGGGTGTAATTTGGATGTTTAGAGAATTCTGTTTCGGCTGGTGCAAATGCCTGTATTATGTGTGCTTTCTTGTTTCAGTTCATGACTCAGGCATCTTGTTGGTGAATCCATTGTGTTAATGAAGTGGGCATTGTAAATTTCATTGTCTTCGTAGCCCATTAGACTGTTTCGATTTAGGGTGTAATTTGGGATGTTTAGAGAATACTGTTTCGGCTGATGCAAATGCCTGTATTATGTGTGCCTTCTTGTTTCAGTTCATGACTCAGGCGTCTTGTTGATGAATCCATTGTGTTAATGAAGTAGGCATTGTAAATTTCATTGTCTTGGTAGCCAATTAGACTGTTTCTGTTTAGGGTGTAATTTGGATGTTTAGAGAATACTGTTTCGTCGGATGTAAATGCCTGTATTACGTGTGCTTTCTTGTGTCAGTTCCTGACTCAGGCGCCTTGTTGATGAATCCATTGTGTTAATGAAATGGGCATTGTAAATTTCATTGTCTTGGTATCCCATTAGACTATTTATGTTTAGGGTGTAATTTGGATGTTTAGATAATATAGTTTCGGTTGACGCAAATGCCTGTATTATGTGTGCTTTCTTGTTTCAGTTCATGACTCAGGCATCTTGTTGGTGAATCCATTGTGTTAATGAAGTGGGCATTGTAAATTTCATTGTCTTCGTAGCCCATTAGACTGTTTCTGTTTAGGATGCAATTTAGATGTTTAGAGAACGCTGTTTCGGCTGATGCAAATGCCTGTATTATGTGTGCCTTCTTGTTTCAGTTCATGACTGAGGCGTCCTGTTGATGAATCCATTGTGTTAATGAAGTAGGCCTTGTAAATTTCATTGTCTTGGTAGCCAATTAGACTGTTTCTGTTTGGGGTGCAATTTGGATGTTTAGAGAATATTGTTTCGGCTGACGCAAATACCTGTATTATGTGTGCTTTCTTGCTTCAGTTCATGACTCAGGCGTCTTGTTGATGAATCCATTGCGTTAATGAAGTGGGCATTGTAAATTTCATTGTCTTGGTAGCCAATTAAACTGTTTCTTTTTAGGGTGTAATTTGGATGTTTGGAGGATACTATTTCAGCGGATGCAAATGCATGTATTATGTGTGCTTTCTTGTTTCAGTTCATGACTCAGGCATCCTGTTGATGAATCCATTGTGTTAATGAAATGGGCATTGTAAATTTCATTGTCTTGGTAGCCAATTAGAGCGTTTCTGTTTAGGGTGTGATTTGGAAGTTTAGAGAATACTGCTTCGACTGATGCAGATGCCTGTATTATGTGTGCTTTCTTTTTTCAGTTCATAACTCAGGCGTCAAGTTAATGAATCCATTGTGTTAATGAAGTGGGCATTGCAAATTTCATTGTCTTGGTAGCCAATTAGACTATTTCTGTTTAGGGTGTAATTAGGATGTTTAGAGAATACTGTTCCGGCTGATGAAAATGCCTGTATTATGTGTGCTTTCTTGTCTCAGTTCATGACTCAGGCGTCTTGTTGATGAATCCATTGCGTTAATGAAGTGGGCATTGTAAATTTCATTATCTTGGCAGCCAATTAGACTGTTTCTGTTTAGGGTGTAACTTATATGTTTAGAGAATACTGTTTCGGCTGATGCAAGTGCCTATATTTTGTGTGCTTTCTTGCCTCAGTTCATGACTCTGGCGTCCAGTTGATCAATCCATTGTGTTAATGAAGTGGGCATTGTAAATTTCATTGTCTTAGTAGCCAATTAGACTGTTTCTGTTTAGGGTGCAATTCGGATGTTTAGAGAATATAGTTTCGGCTGATGCAAATGCATGTATTATGTGTGCTTTCTTCTTTCAGTTAATGACTCAGGCATCTTATTGATGAATCCATTGTGTTAATGAAGTGGGCATTGTAAATTTCATTGTCTTGGTAGCCAATTAGACTGTTTCTGTTTAGGGTGTAATTTGGATGTTTAGAGAATACTGTTTCAGCTGACGCAAATGCATGTATTATATGTGCTTCCTTGTTTCAGTTCATGACTTAGGGGTCTTGTTGATGAATGCATTGTGCTAATGAAGTGGGCATTATAAATTTCATTGTCTTGGTAGCCAATTAGATTGTTTCTGTTAAGGGTGTAATTTGGGTGTCTAGAGAATGCTGTTTCGGCTGATGCAAATGCCTGTATTATGTGTGCTTTCGTGTTTCAGTTCATGGCTCAGGCGTCTTGCTGATGAATCCATTGTGTTAATGAAGTGGGCATTGTAAATTTCATTGTCTTGGTGGCCAATTAGACTGTTTCGGTTTAGGGTGCAGTTTTTATGTTTAGGGAATACTGTTTCAGCTGATTCAAATGCCTGTATTATGTGTGCTTTCTTGTTTTAGTTCATGACTCAGGTGTATTGTTGATGAATCCATTGTGTTAATGAAGTGGGCATTGTAAATTTCATTGTCTTGCTAGCCAATTAGACTGTTTCTATTTAGGGTGTAATTTGGATGTTTAGAGAATACCGTTTCGGCTGATGCAAATGCCTGTATTATGAGTGCTTTCTTGTTTCAGTTCATTACTCAGGCGTCTTGTTGATGAATCCATTGTGTTAATGAAGTGGGCATTGTAAATTTCATTATCCTGGTAGCCAATTAGACTATTTCTGTTTAGGGTGTGATTTGGGTGTTTAGAGAATACTGTTTCGGCTGATGCAAAAATGCCAGCATTATGTGTGCTTTCTTGTTTCAGTTCATGACTCGGGCGACTTGTTGATGAATCCATTTTGTTAATAAAGTGGGCATCGTAAATTTCATTGTCTTGGTAGCCAATTAGACTGTTTCTGTTTGGGGTGGAATTTGGATGTTTAGAGAATATTGTTTCGGCTGATGCAAATACCTGTATTATGTGTGCTTTCTTGCTTCAGTTCATGACTCAGGCGTCTTGTTGATGAATCCATTGTGTTAATGAAGTGGGCATTGGAAATTTTATTGTCTTGGTAGCCAATTAAACTGTTTCTTTTTAGGGTGTAATTTGGATGTTTGGAGGATACTATTTCAGCTGATGCAAATGCATGTATTATGTGTGCTTTCTTGTTTCAGTTCATAACTCAGGCGTCAAGTTGATGAATCCATTGTGTTAATGGAGTGGGCATTGCAAATTTCATTGTCTTGGTAGCCAATTAGACTGTTTCTGTTTAGGGTGCAATTTGGATGTCTAGAGAATACTGTTTTGGCTGATGCAAATGCCTGTATTATGTGTGCTTTCTTGTCTCAGTTCATGACTCAGGCGTCTTGTTGATGAATCCATTGCGTTAATGAAGTGGGCATTGTAAATTTCATTATCTTGGCAGCCAATTAGACTGTTTCTGTTTAGGGTGTAATTTGGATGTTTAGAGCATACTGCTTCGGCTGATGCAAATGCCTGAATTATGTGTGCTTTCTTGTTTCAATTCATGACTCAGGCGTCTTGTTGTTGAATCCACTGTGTTAATGAAGTGGGCATCGTAAATTTCATTGTCTTGGTAGCCAATTAGACGGTTTCTGTTTGGGGTGCAATTTGGATGTTTAGAGAATACGGTTTCGGCTGACGCAAATTCCTGCATCATGTGTGCTTTCTTGTTTCAGTTCATGACCCAGGCGTCTTGTTGATGAATCCATTGTGTTAATGAAGTGGGCATTGTAAATTTCATTGTCTTGGTAGCCAATTAGACAGTTTCTGTTTAAGGTGTAATTTGGATGTTTAGAGAATACTATTTCGGCGGATGAAAATGCATGTATTATATGTGCTTTCTTGTTTCAGTTCATGACTCAGGCATCCTGTTGATGAATCCATTGTGTTAATGAAGTGGGCATTGTGAATTTCATTGTCTTGGTAGCCAATTATACTGTTTCTGTTTAGGGTGTAACTTGGATGTTTAGATAATACTGTTTCGGCCGATGCAAAAGCGTGTATTATGTGTGCTTTCTTATTTCAGTTCATGACTCAGGCATCTTGTTCGTGAATCCATTGTGTTAATGAAGTCGGCATTGTAAATTTCATTGTCTTGGTAGCTAATTAGACTGTTTCTGTTTAGGGTGTGACTTGGATGTTTAGAGAATACTGTTTCAGCTGATGCAAATGCCTATATTATGTGCGCTTTCTTGTTTCAGTTCATAACTCAGGCATCTTGTTGATGAATCCATCGTGTTAATGAAGTGGGCATTGTAAATTTCGTTGTCTTGGTAGCCAATTAGACTGTTTCTGTTTAGGATGCAATTTGGATGTTTAGAGAATACTGTTTCAGCTGAAGCAAATGCCTATATTATGTGTGCTTTCTTGTTTCAGTTCATGACTCAGGCATCTTGTTGATGAATCCATTGTGTTAATGAAGTGGGCATTGTAAATTTCATTGTCTTGGTAGCCAATTACACTCTTTCTGTTTAGGGTGTGATTTAGATGTTTAGAGAATACTGTTTCAGCTGATGCAAATGCCTATATTATGTGTGCTTTCTTGTTTCAGTTCATGACTCAGACATCTTGTTGATGAATCCATTGTGTTAATGAAGCGTGCATTGTAAGTTTCATTATCTTGGTAGCCAATTAGACTTTTTCCATTTAGGGTGTAATTTGGATGTTTAGAGAATACTGTTTCAGCTGATGCAAATGCCTGTATTATGTGTGCTTTCTTGTTTCAGTTCAAGACTCATGCGTCTTGTTGATGAATCTACTGTGTTAATAAAGTGGGCATCGTAAATTTCATTGTCTTGGTAGCCAATTAGACTGTTTCTATTTAGGGTGTAATTTGGATGTTTAGAGAATACTGTTTCGGTTGATGCAAATGCCTGTATTATGTGTGCTTTCTTGCTTCAGTTCATGACTCAGGCGTCTTGTTGATGAATCCATTGTGTTAATAAAGTGGGCATTGTAAATTTCATTGTCTTGGTAGCCAATTAGACTGTTTCTGTTTAGGGTGTAATTTGGGTGTTTAGAGAACACTATTTCGGCTGATGCAAATGCGTGTATTATGTGTGCTTTCTTGTTTCAGTTCATGACTCAAGCGTCTTGTTGATGAATCCATTGTGTTAATGAAGTGGGTATTGTAAATCTCATTGTCTTGATAGCCAATTAGACTGTTTCTGTCTAGGGTGTGATTTGGATGTTTAGAGAATACTGTTTCAGCAGTTGCAAATGCCTGTATTACGTGTGCTTTCTTGTTGCAGTTCATAACTCAGGCGTCATGTTGATGAATCCGTTGTGTTAATGAAGTAGGCATTGCAAATTTCATTGTCTTGGTAGCCAACTTGACTGTTTCTGTTTAGGCTGCAATTTGGATGTTTAGGGAATACTGTTTTGGCTGATGCAAAGGCCTCTATTATGTGTGCTTTCTTGTTTCAGTTCATGACTCAGGCATCTTGTTAATGAATCCATTGTGTTAATGAAGCGGGCATTGTAAATTTCATTATCTTGGTAGCCGATTGGACTGTTTCTGTTTAGCGTGTAATTTGAATGTTTAGAGAATACTGTGTCGGCTGGTTCAAATGTCTGTATTATGTGTGCTTTCTTGTTTCAATTCATGACTCAGGGGTCTTGTTGATGAATCCATTGTGCTATTGAAGTGGGCATCGTAAATTTCTTTGCCTTGGTAACCAATTAGACTGTTTCTGTTTGGAGTGTAATTTGGATGTATAGAGAATACTGTTTCGGCTGACGCAAATGCCTGTATTATGTGTGCTTTTTTGTTTCAATTCATCACTCAGGCGTCTTATTGATGAATCCATTGTGTTGATGAAGAGGGCATCGTAAATTTCATTGTCTTGGTAGCCAATTAGACTGTTTCTGTTTAGGGTGTGATTTGGATGTTTAGAGAATACTGTTTCAGCTGGTGCAAATGCCTGTATTACGTGTGCTTTCTTGTTTCAGTTCACAACTCGGGCGTCATGTTGATGAATCCGTTGTGTTAATGAAGTAGGCATTGCAAATTTCATTGTCTTGGTAGCCAACTTGACTGTTTCTGTTTAAGCTGCAATTTGGATGTTTAGGGAATACTGTTTTGGCTGATGCAAAGGCCTCTATTATGTGTGCTTTCTTATTTCAGTTCATGACCCAGGCATCTTGTTGATGAATCCATTGTGTTAATGAAGCGGGCATTGTAAATTTCATTATCTTGGTAGCCGATTAGACTTTTTCTGTTTAGGGTGTAATTTGAATGTTTAGAGAATACTGTGTCGGCTGGTGCAAATACCTGTATTATGTGTGCTTTCTTGTTTCAATTCATGACTCAGGCGTCTTGTTGATGAATCCATTGTGCTATTGAAGTGGGCATCGTAAATTTCTTTGCCTTGGTAGCCAATTAGACTGTTTCTGTTTGGAGTGTAATTTTGATGTATAGAGAATACTGTTTCGGCTGACACAAATGCCTGTATTACGTGTGCTTTTTTGTTTCAATTCATGAGTCAGGCGTCTTGTTGATGAATCCATTGTGTTGATGAAGAGGGCATCGTAAATTTCATTGTCTTGGTAGCCAATTAGACTATTTCTTTTTAGGGTGCAACTTGGATGTTTAGAGAATACTGTTTTGGCTGATGCAAATGCCTGTATTATGTGTGCTTTCTTGTTTCAATTCATGACTCAGGCGTCTTGTTGATGAATCCATTGTGTTAATGAAGTGGGCATTGTAAATTTCATTATCTTGGTAGCCAATTAGACTGTTTTTGTTTTGGGTGTAATTTGGATGTTTAGAGAATACTGTTTCGGCTGATGAAAATGCCTGTATTATGTGTGCTCTCTTGTTTCAGTTCATGACTCAGGCGTCTTGTCGATGAATCCATTGTGTTAATGAAGTGGGCATTGTAAATTTCATTATCTTGGTAGCCAATTAGACTGTTTCTGTTTAGGGTGTAACTTGGATGTTTAGAGAATACTGTTTCGGTTGATGCAAATGACTGTATTATGTGTGCTTTCTTGTTTTAGTTCATAACTCAGGCGTCTTGTTGATGAATCCATTGCGTTAATGAAGTGGGTATTGTAAATTTCATTGTCTTGGCAGCCAATTAGACTGTTTCTGTTTAGGGTGTAATCTGGACGATTAGAGAATACTATTTCGGTTGATGCAAATGCGTGTATTATGTGTGCTTTCTTGTTTCAGTTCATGGCTCGGGGGTCTTGTTGATGAATCCATTATGTCAATGATGCGGGCATTGTAAATTTCATTATCTTGGTAGCCAATTAGACTGTTTCTGTTTAGGGCGTAATTTGGATGTTTAGAGAATACTGTTTCGGCTGATGCAAATGCCGATATTATGTGTGCTTTCTTGTTTCAGTTCATGACTCAGGCGTCTTGTTGATGAATCCATTGTGTTAATGAAGTGGGCATTGTAAATTTCATTTTCTTGGTAGCCAATTAGACTGTTTCTGTTTCGGGTGTGATTTGGATCTTTAGAGAATACTATTTCAGCTGATGCAAATGCCTGTATTATGTGTGCTTTCTTGTTTCAGTTCATAACTCAGGCGTCTTGTTGATGAATCCATTGTGTTAATGAAGTGGGCATTGTAAATTTCATGGTCTTGGCAGCCCATTAGACTCTTTCTATTTAGGGTGTAATTTGGATGTTTAGAGAATACTGTTTCGGCTGATGCAAATGCCTGTATTATGTGTGCTTTCTTGTTTCGGTTCATGACTCAGGCATCTTGCTGATGAATCCATTGTGTTAATGAAGTGGGGCATCGTAAATTTCATTGTCTTGGTAGCCAATTAGACTGTTTCTATTTGGGGTGTAATTTTGATGTTTAGAGAATACAGTTTCGGCCGACGCAAATGCCTATATTATGTGTGCTTTCTTGTTTCAGTTCATAACTCAGGGGTCTTGTTGATGAATCCATTGTGTTAATGAAGTGGGCATTGTAAATTTCATTGTCCTAGGAGCCCATTAGCCTGTTTCTGTTTAGGGTGTAATTTGGATGCTTAGAGAATGTAGTCTCGGCTGACGCAAATGCCTGTATCATGTGTGCTTTCTTGTTTCAGTTCATGACTCAGGCATCTTGTTGGTGAATCCACTGTGTTAATGAAGTGGGCATCGTAAATTTCATTGTCTTCATAGCCCATTAGACGGTTTCTGCTTAGGGTGTAATTTGGATGTTTAGAGAACACTGTTTTGGCTGATGCAAATGCCTGTATTATATGTGCTTTCTTGCTTCAGTTCATGACTGAGGCGTCTTGTTATGAATCCATTGTGTTAATGAAGTAGGCATTGTAAATTTCATTGTCTTGGTAGCCAATTAGGCTGTTTCTCTTTAGGGTGTAATTTGGATGTTTAGAGAATACTGTTTCGGCTAATGCAAATGCCTGTATTATGTGTGCTTTCTTGTTTCAGTTCATGACTCAGGCGTCTTGTTGATGAATCCATTGTGTTAATAAAGTTGGCATCGTAAATTTCATTGTCTTGGTAGCCAATTAGGCTGTTTCTGTTTGGGGTGCAATTTGGATGTTTAGAAAATACTGTTTCGGCTGATGCAAATGCATGTATTATCTGTGCTTTCTTGTTTCAGTTCATGACTCAGGCGTCTTGTTGACGAATCTATTGCTTTAATGAAGTGGGTATTGTAAATTTCAATGTCTTGGTAGCCAATTAGACAGTTTCTGTTAAAGGTGTGATTTGGATGTTTGGAGAACACTGTTTCAGCTGATGCAAATGCCTGTATTATGTGTGCTCTCTTGTTTCAGTTCATAACTCAGGCGTCAAGTTGATGAATCCATTGTGCTAATGGAGTGGGCATTGCAAATTTCATTGTCTTGGTAGCCAATTAGACTGTTTCTGTTTAGGGTGCAATTTGGATGTTTAGAGAATACTGTTTTGGCTGATGCAAATGCTTGTATTATGTGTGCTTTCTTGTTTCAGTTCGTGACTCAGGCGTCTTGTTGATGAATCCATTGTGTTAATGAAGTGGGCATTGTAAATTTCATTGTCTTGGTAGCCAATTAGATTGTTTCTGTTTAGGGTGTAATTTGGATGTTTAGAGCGTACTGTTTCGGCTGATGCAAATGCTTGTATTATGTGTGCTTTCTTGTTTCAATTCATGACTCAGGCGTCTTGTTGATGAATCCACCGTGTTAATGAAGTGGGCATCGTAAATTTCATTGTCTTGGTAGCCAATTAGACTGTTTCTGTTTGGGGTACGATTTGGATGTTTAGAGAATACTGTTTTGGCTGATGCAAATGCCTGTATTATGTGCGCTTTCTTGTTTCAGTTCGTGACTCAGGCGTCTTGTTGATGAATCCATCGTGTTAATGAAGTGGGCATTGTAAATTTCATTGTCTTGGTAGCCAATTAGACTGTTTCTGTTTAGGGTGTAATTTGGATGTTCAGAGCGTACTGTTTTGGCTGGTGCAAATGCCTGTATTACGTGTGCTTTCTTGCTTCAGTTCATGACTCAGGCGTCTTGTTGATGAATCCATTGTGTTAATAAAGTGGGCATTGTAAATTTCATTATCTTGGTAGCCAATTAGACTGTTTCTGTTTAGGGTGTAATTTGGATGTTTAGAGAATACTGTTTCGGCAGATGCAAATGCGTGTATTATGTGTGCTTTCTTGTTTCAGTTCATGACTCAAGCGTCTAGTTGATGAATCCATTGTGTTAATGAAGTGGGTATTGTAAATCTCATTGTCTTGATAGCCAATTAGACTGTTTCTGTCTAGGGTGTGATTTGGATGTTTAGAGAATACTGTTTCAGCAGTTGCAAATGCTTGTATTACGTGTGCTTTCTTATTGTAGTTCATAACTCAGGCGTCATGTTGATGAATCCGTTGTGTTAATGAAGTAGGCATTGCACATTTCATTGTCTTGGTAGCCAACTCGACTGTTTCTGTTTAGCGTGCAATTTAGATGTTTAGAGAATACCGTTTTGGCTGATGCAAATGCCTCTATTATGTGTGCTTTCTTGTTCCAGTTCATGACTCAGGCGTCTTGTTGATGAATCCATTGTGTTAATGAAGTGGGTGTTGTAAATTTCATTGTCTTGGTAGCCAATTAGACTGTTTTTGTTTAGGGTGTAATTTGGATGTTTAGAGAATACTATTTCAGCTGATGAAAATGCCTGAATTATGTGTGCTTTCTCGTTTCAGTTCATGACTCAGGCGTCTTGTTGATGAATCCATTGTGTTAATGAAGTGCGCATTGTAAATTTCATTATCTTGGTAGCCAATTAGACTTTTTCTGTTTAGGGTGTAACTTGGATGTTTAGAGAATACTGTTTCGGCTGATGGAAATGCCTGTATTATGTGTGCTTTCTTGCTTCAGTTCGTGACTCAGGCGTCCTATTGATGAATCCATTGTGTTGATGAAGTGGGCATTGTAAATTTCATTGTCTTGATAGCCAATTAGACTGTTTCAGTTTAGGGTGCAATTTGGATGTTTAGAGAATACTGTTTCGGCTGATGCAAATGCGTGTATTATGTGTACTTTCTTGTTTCAGTTCATGACTCAGGCGTCTTATTGATGAATCCATTGTGTTAATGAGGTGGGCATTGTAAATTTCATTGTCTTGGTAGCCAATTAGACTGTTTCTGTTTAGGGTGTGATTTGGATGTTTAGAAAATACTGTTACAGCTGACGCAAATGCCTGTATTATGTGTGCTTTCTTGTTTCAGTTCATAACTCAGGCGTCTTGTTGATGAATCCATTGTGTTAATGAAGTGGGCATTGTAAATTTCATTGTCTTGGTAGCCAATTAGACTGTTTTTGTTAAGGGTGTAATTTGGGTGTTTAGAGGGTACTGTTTCGGCTGATGCAAATGCCTATATTATGTATGCTTTCGTGTTTCAGTTCATGACTCAGGCGTCTTGCTGATGAATCCATTGTGTTAATGAAGTGGGCATTGTAAATTTCATTGTCTTGGTGGCCAATTAGACTGTTTCTGTTTAGGGTGTAATTTTTCTGTTTAGGGAATACTGTTTCAGCTGATGCAAATGCCTGTATTATGTGTGCTTTCTTATTTCAGTTCGTGACTCAGGTGTAATGTTGATGAATCCATTGTGTTAATGAAGTGGGCATTGTAAATTTCATTGTCTTAGTAGCCAATTAGACTGTTTCTATTTAGGATGTAATTTGGATGTTTAGAGAATACCGTTTCGGTTGATGCAAATGCCTGTATTGTGTGTGCTTTCTTGTTTCAGTTTATTACTCAGGCGTCTTGTTGATGAATCCCTTGTGTTAATGAAGTAGGCATTGTAAATTTCATTGTCTTGGTAGCCAATTAGACTGTTTCTGTTTAGGGTGTAATTTGGATGTTTAGAGAATACTATTTCGGCTAATGCAAGTGGCTATATTATTTGTGCTTTCTTGTTTCAGTTCATGGCTCAGGCGTCTTGTTGATGAATTCATTATGTTTATGAAGTGGGCATTGTAAATTTCATTGTCTTGGTAGCCAATTAGACCGTTTCTGTTTAGGGCATAATTTGGGTGTTTAGAAAATACTATTTCGACTAATGCAAATACCTGTATTATGTGTGCTTTCTTGTTTCAGTTCATGGCTCAGGCGTTTTGTTGATGAATCCTGTAACACCCCCAGCCCCTAGGCCAGAAGCGTTACGCTTTCCTAACTTCTTACTTAATTCCTGGGACGAAATGGGCAGAGTTCCTCCTAAAAACTGACCATTTCCAGGCTAAAAGCCTTACAATAAGTCCCTGTAAATCAACGGAAGCGCAAACATTTGAAACATAGCTAAACGGCCACACGCCGGAGTTCATAACTCAACGAGCCACTCGCTCGGAGTACACCAACCAGATTGATTTATGAATGAAGAATAAATTGAAGATACAACTCAATGGTTAACAAAACCGGAGTATTAAGATTTACATCCCAAAACATAGCTAAATTAAACCAAGAAGACATCTAACTAACTTGATGGTTGGCTCAGGCGGCCATACAGAGCGACCTTTATACCATATGCATTACATGAACTAGAATAATCATTTACAGACATTTATAAACTAAGAGTACATTACATGACTTCATTAAACAAGTAAGAGCCCTTTAATGAGCACATACGACGCCTTGTAAGCAACGATAGGTTCCTTTTGGACTTATCTAACTCAACTTCTTCCCGTCAGAAAGAAAACCTGGGGAAAAGGGGAAAGAGTAATGAGATGAGCAACCACACGCTCAGTGAGTGTCCCCCAACCCCCTTAAAACCAAAACCGTTACAAGCAATACTATCTTTACTAGTCACATATCACGTTTCCATACTTTACTACCATAATAGATATTCATAGAACCTTTATGGGAGGATCGCTAAACATAAACTTCACTTCGATCACTCAGTCATATTTCTAGGTTCCTCAACGACGGAGTTCTTTACTAGCAAGCAGTTAGGCACGTGAGTAAGCATCGAAAGCTAAGTATAAGGATCTTTTCTTTTCATAACATAACTTCCTAACACTCCATTTAAACTACACATGAACCCTCAATCATATGATGTGTATATAAGGTTATCCCTTTTCAAAAATACACTTTTCTTGGCATTTCATTCATATGATGTACATATCACACACATAAACACATATCAACGTTCATTCTTTTAGGAAGAGACGCCTTCATTCATAGAATTTTCAACGTGCTATAACTTTCTTTCTCATCTCATACACTTCAAATCAGACAGATTTGCTATGGATAAGAATGATGCCACATAAGATTGGAATTCACGTTCAACCATACTTAAAAATCATTCATAATACATCCATTGAAGCTTTCCTTTAATACACAGGCTAAGAATCCACATTCATCATATTTAAGAACATTTTCTTTAAATCTGCAATGAAACTTTCTTTGAACATTGAAAGCATTTCATAACCTTGAGGTTCTCAACCTTTTGAAAGAGTTTACATTTCGCATTCATCGTAAAACGACCCTTACAAGCATTTCAAATTCATTTCATATGGCCTCTTTGGACCCGTAAAACATTCTTTTACTTTAAAACGTATAAAATAGCAAAGGCCAATTGCTTTCCTTAACTTAGTACGAAAATACTTCTGGCATAAGATCATTACAGGGTGCTGATTGGGTGAGAACTATTCTCGACTCCATAGTGAGACCTAACGCTCACACTTAAGCTCTTACTCCCGGGATGGCTACATATAACATATCGGACCATTACATTAGCCCTCGTCAGGGCCTCTAGGGTTTATCCGGACTTATCCCCTAGGTTACCATTACATCATATCATATTGTCCGCAGCACATTATCTTAGCCACTTAAAGCGTATCGGCCATAACGGCTAGTAATTTTCCGTTTCAAACAATAAAGTCATTCGACGTATAATTCCCATCTCCCTTTTGTTAAGAACGTTTTAGGTATTCCTTCCAAACATTATTTAAATAGCTAAAATAGGCCATAGCTCGTTAATAGACATGGCTATTATTCATTTAAAACACATGAAAAGTCGTTTGCTAAAACATCACCCTTCCACACACATGTTACATTTTAAACATAAAAAGAAAAAGGGAAATACACATATCACATTTAAACACTTCGTAATCATTTCAACACAATGAGCCACACATCGCCTCGCAATCCACACGATTGCGGTAATTTCACAACCCGAACTCCCTCCTCACAAGCACCGTACCACAAGACCTCGAACGCTCATAATTCTTTCCTCAAAGCATCCAACTACCAACTCGTTTCATTGATTTATTAATATAACATATTATCATACTAATTTATAAAAAGGTAAGATTTAGGTACTTACCTGGACAAGCAGCACCACTTGGCGGTGCGTTACAGCAAGCATACGTATGCATATGTATACCATCATGTACACACATAAAACTATAGAACTTTACTTAGGAATTCATACATGATAAGGCTCCAAGCATTTATAAATTTACTTCAGAGTTAGTAGGCCTTTATAGGATAGTTAAGCATATAGGCGATCATAGACTGATTAAACATTTATAAACATAAACTTTAAACACGTACGGTGCACTTCGAAGTTCATACACGATCATGGAACGACCAAACATTCATAAATGTTGGCTTTAAAAACGTACGATGCACTTTGAAGTCCACACAATCATGGAAAGACCAAACATTCATATACGTTGGTTTCGAAGTTACAAAACAAGTCCAATTGAGCTATTTCATCATAATACGATTCTAAACGTTCACTATCTATATCGAAATTACTATTCGAATCGAAATAAACCACTTAAACATAATACGACTTTAGGCATTCAGTTATTATGTCAAAGTTACTACTCAGGTATAGACTAACCAAATACACAAGTATCGATTCCAACCATACTTATCTCTTTTCGAAGCTATTAATCAAGTATGAATCGTTTAAGTGTACTTATGTCTATTCAAAGCATTCATAATTCATTTTGTGCTAATCTTTTAGGCATGAACTAGCTAAATTTACTTGAATCAATTCTAAACACGTTAAGCTAACTTCGTTTATAATCATTTTCATGCATCAACTAATTAATTGAATCGATGCTAAACATGCTAAATTAAGTTCGAATTAATAACTAAGGCATGATTAACTAAATTGGTTCGATTCGAAGCTAAAGATATTTAATTCATTTCGATGTAAAATCTCAAACATTCAATGGTCACAGGCATTCGAATTAATGCTAAAGGCATGTAATTCACTTCGAATTATAAACTTAGGCATTCAATGGTTACATATATTCGAATTAACGCCAAACATGTATAGTTAACTTCGAATTATAAACCTCAAGCAGCACATTCTAAATTAGGCTATGCTACTCTAACATGCAACATCGAGTCCACTAAAACGTTTGCGAAATTAGTACTAATTTAGGAGGCGAGGAACACCCACCTCGATACCACGCTAAAAACATGCGATTTAGCTTGAATTGAGGCCAAAAATCGAACACCAACTCCCTGCCCTTCGCGCGTGATCAACCAGTCCAAACCCACAAACCCTAACTCGCGATTTCTGAGAATTTTAGGCACAATTTAGAAGAATTTAGGGTGAGGATCGAATTTATAGAAGGAGAAGAGGTTCGAATTCACCTCGCATGCCCTAAAACGGACGGATGTCCGGCCGAGCTCATGTCAATTCGCCCCTGTCTGCGGCCGGTTCTAGCCCAGCCACACGTGAGGTGGTTTGCCGGCCTTGGCTGCGACGGTCGCCGGCGTGGTCGCGGCTCCTCGAGCCCCCCTCCGCCCCTTCTCACTTTCGCTCCAACTCTCTCTCTCTCTCTCTCTCTCTCTCTGCCGCGGTGTCACGAGGGTTGGCCGGCGGCCGACCTGCCGGTGCGCCGCCGTCGACCTCGGCCCCGACTCGCCGTCCGGTGGCCCTCCTCTCTCTCTGTCGTGGGGTTGTGGTCGGGGTGGGGGTGCCGTGAAGAGCCTCAAGACCCCCCCTTCGCGTTCCTCTGCCAGTGAAAGAAGGGGCTTCGGCCCCTTATGTTCTCTTTTTTTTTTTTTTTTTTTGGGTTACACTAACAACGTTCAACTAAAACCGCTAGTCCAATCTCAAATGTCTTGTTCTAAACTCAAATCGATACATAACCCTTCATCAATTATTCAAACCCAAATACGTCGAAGTTCGATTTAATAAGCCTCGAAACTAATTCTAAGGTTGAAAACCTAATCGTTTTCAGGAAACGACTAAATAAATCGAATAACGACTAAATTGAATTATCGATATAATTTAAAGGCATAAATGGTACGAATTGACTTTGAAATCAATAGTAGCAATAATAATATCCTTTTTAATAAAAGTATAGCTCCCAAAAGCACATCGATTAATAATTTAACTCATACGGTTACTAAAAATACGATTTTAGAACGTAAAAAGGATATTTAATTAGCTTAACGGAAAATGAAAATGCGGGGTGTTACACTCTCCCCCCCTTAAAAGAATTTCATCCTCGAAATTCAATATCTAAGTTCGGTCTTTCCTAGAATGCACACACATAACTAGGATCTACGCGATTGGTTTCCAAAAGGTCATTTTGAAGACATTACTTCTTTTAAATCGAAGGAAAATTGTCTCATGGTATCCAGTCTCCTCCTCGCCAATCTCTTCAAGCGTCTACTCGCTCTATTTAGGCGCGGAGGGCAAATCGCATTGAAGAGAGGCAAATGAGTTGGCGTGGAAAACCATATCGAGTTTGTTTTGAAAATGAAACATAGATTTTCAAAGATCTAGACTCAGTTCGCATGGTAAGCAATAATTCTATGCATATGCATCTATAAGTGGGCATCTAAAGGTACGACAATTGAGACAATGACATCTTAAGGTCATACACTAGCAGTCTTATTCTAAAACATGAATTCAAGTCACTTTCGGGATCACAATGATTAACATGGAGACTACTATAACACATTTAGAGTGATAGAAATGTCACATAGCACCACATAGTATCATTTAAGCATAATGGAATTGCATAATATTAGCAATCCAATATTCTTAAGCTTAGGAGTCTCGGGGAGCATGAACGCGTCTAAAACATACATGGCAAGCAATTTACGAAAGGAAAACATATGCACCAACATTCCGATGTCTGTACATCAATCCCAGCTAACCTTTAGGCTTTTTCATTCGCAACAACTTATTCAGGACATGTCAGGTTCGTATGAAGGCAGTTAACTTAGACAGGTTCATTCAAAGGCATAAGGATATTGAGTCATTCCAAAGTCAAATCAATTGGTCAGGGAGCTATCACATCGCACCTAAGCAGTAAAAACATCATGTTACATCACATTGATAATGAAGGGACTCAGAGTAACACTTGAATTCACATTGACGTCATGGAGGGGTTAATAACGGAGCACTGAAGGTCAAAAATCATGAATCAACATAAACTAGCGCATCATGTCGAGAAGAATAACTTTGAAATGGAATGCTAAGGCATAATGTAAGTCGATGGTTTTGATGGCGGGGAGACTTCCCGTAAAGTCTCTACTTGGAACCGATTGTCTCTTCAGTCATAGATTCATACAAATGAAGGGTTATCCTCATTTAATACATTAATGTTTGATTCGTTGCAAGAATATGCAAGCACAGGCTTCTAAGGACGTCTCATCATGCTCTAGATATGTGTGTACATACATGTAACCCGAGAAATGGTAGTGCTACTATGCCAAACAGTGTCGTATCTAGCTATAAGACAACTAGGTTGAGGGTAAGGCCAAACATGCTAAGCAAAGTATAATAAGACAGCGTTGGTAGCATATATGATGGCTAGCAAAGCACTATCCAACGCTCTCTATGAAACCTACCATGTACACATAGAATTCAGCATGTAAGACCTGATGCAGCTAACTTAGTCATACTATGCCAGGATACTTAGTTATAGCCTGTCAGGAATTGTCTTATACACATCCATTCATATCCCTTTAAGTCACGCATTCAGGTATGGTCGCAAGTACGCTGGCATGTCATATGGTCTAGGCAAAGAAGGTACAGGGCCAATAAATGCGAATGAAACCCCTATGGCCACAAGATCTTTTTGCTAGGCATATGAGTCTTTAGCCACTCAATCAAACATATGAAACATAGAACTTAAGCATATAGGCAATGAGTAACTCCGCTACCATTACGAGTATCTTAGCACATCATGTAAGGATACATACAAGGGTAAGCATTCGAATGCAAAGGCCACAGTTACGTAATCGTGTTACGAGGTATGCTCACAGTTGCTATGCTATCATTAGATAAGCACGGTTATATGAAGCAAACATTCACATAACTTGAATTATTTGGCCAACCTTGTGGCACATTCAACTAGAAATAATTTAAACACGTACCAAGTAGTTTATTTACTATACCTCTCACTTATGAAATACACGAATAACCATACATGCCATTTCATATAACAATATGGGCTTCCAAACGTTTATGAAAACATAGCATGTTGTCAAACACAATGGTTCACAATAATGTTGTACAAGAGTCACCTAAACGGGTATAAACGGCAGCAATCCTTATTAGCATTCTAGGGTCAAAGGTATGCCTTGGGCTTGACCAAAGTAACTAGAGACTAGCCATTAATCAGATAACAAGGGGTAAGAACAGTGGCACTACTGGTCTTACGGGGTACATCAATCCTACAGGTGATCGTAGGAGTCCTTTTGCAGGTCGCTAGCCTTAGGGGGGATCGTCTACGATGTACAATTCCAAAGTCTGCTAGGTTCTTTCTCCCTGAACAAAAGGCTTTAACCTGCAAGGTCCTTAGGTTTTCGAAAGGAAATAGTCTAATTGCTTCTAGCTCTTTCTCTACCAACCTTGAATACGTCTGCTCACTCCATTATGGGGCCCGAGGAGCAAATCGTATTTTAGGGGCAAAGATGAACGTAGAGTTAAGGCCTTCCAATTGTTCAATTCAAATCATATGTTCCTTAAACATTAGATTAAAATCACCAAAGCATATAAACGAAACAACTTTCAATTGAGCTAACACTTATCTTATGCACGACATTACGATTCACTCGGCTTATACCTTAACAAATGGTTCTCTCATTTAACCATTCAGCTTACGGAAGCCGCACCTAACTAGTGAAATGCGCGAACATTCACATAAAACTCACATTTGCACACAAGGCAGGCATATGTCACATACCCATACAGAGTTCCTAGGCGACTATATGAAATGCAAGACTCAGGTTGCGGCCTATGGTCGCAGGACCTTTGCTCTGATACCATCAATGTAACACCCCCAGCCCCTAGGCCAGAAGCGTTACGCTTTCCTAACTTCTTACTTAATTCCTGGGACGAAACGGGCAGAGTTCCCCCTAAAAACTGACCATTTCCAGGCTAAAAGCCTTACAATAAGTCCCTGTAAATCAACGAAAGTGCAAACATTTGAAACATAGCTCAACGGCCACACGCCGGAGTTCATAACTCAACGAGCCACTCGCTCGGAGTACACCAACCAGATTGATTTATGAATAAAGAAGAAATTGAAGATACAACTCAATGGTTAACAAAACCGGAGTATTAAGATTTACATTCCAAAACATAGCTAAATTAAATCAAGAAGACATCTAACTAACTTGATGGTTGGCTCAGGCGGCCATACAGAGCGACCTTCATACCATATGCATTACATGAACTAGAATAATCATTTACAGACCTTTATAAACTAAGAGTACATTACATGACTTCATTAAACACGTAAGATCCCTTTAAATGAGCACATACGACGCCTTGTAAGCAACGATAGGTTCCTTCTGGACTTATCTAACTCAACTTCTTCCCGTCAGAAAGAAAACCTGGGGAAAAGGGGAAAGAGTAATGGGATGAGCAACCACACGCTCAGTGAGTGTCCCCCAACCCCCTTAAAACCAAAACCGTTGCAAGCAATACTATCTTTACTAGTCACATATCACGTTTCCATACTTTACTATCATAATAGACATTCATAGAACCTTTATGGGAGGATCACTAAACATAAACTTCACTTCGACCACCCAATCATATTTCTAAGTTCCTCAACGACGGAGTTCTTTACTAGCAAGCAGTTAGGCACGTGAGTATCGAAGGCTAAGTATAAGGATCTTTTCTTTTCATAACACAACTTCCTAATACTCCATTTGAACTACACATGAACCCTCAATCATATGATGTGTATATAAGGTTATCCCTTTTAATAAATACACTTTTCTTGGCATTTCATTCATATAATATACATATCACACACATAAACACATATCAACGTTCATTCTTTTAGGAAGAGACGCCTTCATTCATAGAATTTTCAACGTGCTATAACTTTCTTTCTCATCTCATACACTTTAAATCAGACAGATTTGCTATGGATAGGAATGATGCCACATAAGATTGGAATCCACGTTCAACCATACTTAAGAATCATTCATAATGCATCCATTGAAAGCTTTCCTTTAATACACAGGCTAAGAATCCACATTCATCATATTTAAGAACATTTTCTTTAAATCTGCAATGAAACTTTCTTTGAACATTGAAAGCATTTCATAACCTTGAGGTTCTCAATCTTTTGAAAGAGTTTACATTTCGCATTCGTCGTAAAACGACCCTTGTATGCATTTCATATTCATTCCATGCGGCCCCTTTGGGCCCATAAAACATTCTTTTTCTTTAAAACATAAAAAAATAGCAAAGGCCAATTGCTTTTCTTATCTTGGTAGGAAAATACTTCTGGCATAAGATCATTACAGGGTGCTGATTGGGTGAGAACTATTCTCGACCCCATAGTGAGACCTAACGCTCACGCTTAAGCTCTTACTCCCGGGATGGCGACATATAACATATCGGACCATTACATTAGCCCTCGTCAGGGCCTCTAGGGTTTATCCGGACTTATCCCCTAGGTTAACATTACATCATATCATGTTGTCCGCAGCACATTATCTTAGCCACTTAAAGCGTATCGGTCATAACGGCTAGTAATTTTCCGTTTCAAACAATAAAGTCATTCGACGTATAATTCCCATCTCCCTTTTGTTAAGAACGTTTTAGGAATTCCTTCCAAACATTATTTAAATAGCTAAAATAGGCCATAGCTCGTTACTAGACATGGCTATTATTCATTTAAAACACATGAAAAGTCGTCTGCTAAAACATCACCCTTCCACACACATGTTACATTTTAAACATAAAAGGAAAAAGGGAAATACACATATCACATTTAAACACTTCGTAATCATTTCAACACAATGAGCCACACATGGCCTCGCAATCCACACGATTGCGGTCAATTTCACAACCCGAACTCCCTCCTCACAAGCACCGTACCACAAGACCTCGAACGCTCATAATTCTTTCCTCAAACCATCCAACTACCAACTCGTTTCATTGATTTATTAATACAACATATTATCATACTAATTTATGAAAAGGTAACATTTAGGTACTTACCTGGGCAAGCAGCACCACTTGGCGGTGCGTTACAGCAAGCATACGTACGCATATGTATACCATCACGTACACACATAAAACTATAGAACTTTACTTGGGAATTTATACATGATAAGGCTCCAAGCATTTATAAATTTACTTCAGAGTTAGTAGGCCTTTATGGGATAGTTAAGCATATAGGCGATCATAGACTGATTAAACATTTATATACATAAACTTTAAACACGTACGATGCACTTCGAAGTTCATACACGATCATGGAACGACCAAACATTCATAAATGTTGGCTTTAAAAACATACGACGCACTTTGAAGTCCACACAATCATGGAACGACCAAACATTCATAAACGTTGGTTTCGAAGTTACAAAACAAGTCCAATTGAGCTATTTCATCATAATACGATTCTAAACGTTCACTATCTACATCGAAATTACTATTCGAATCGAAATAAACCACTTAAACATAATACGACTTTAGGCATTCAGTTATTATGTCTAATTTACTACTCAGGTATAGACTAGCTAAATACACAAGTATCGATTCCAACCATACTCATCTCTTTTCGAAGCTATTAATCAAGTATGAATCATTTAAGTGTACTTATGTCGATTCAAAGCATTCATAATTCATTTTGTGCTAAACTTTTAGGCATGAACTAGCTAAATTCACTTGAATCGATTCTAAACACGTTAAACTAACTTCGTTTATAATCCTTTTCATGCATCAACTAATTAATTGAATCGATGCTAAACATGCTAAATTAAGTTCGAATTAATAACTAAGGCATGATTAACTAAATTGGTTCGATTCGAAGCTAAAGATATTTAATTCATTTCGATGTAAAATCTCAAACATTCAATGGTCACAGGCATTCGAATTAACGCTAAAGGCATGTAATTCACTTCGAAATATAAACTTAGGCATTCAATGGTTACATATATTCGAATTAACGCCAAACATGTATAGTTAACTTCGAATTATAAACCTCAAGCAGCACATTCTAAATTACGCTATGCTACTCTAACATGCAACATCGATTCCACTAAAACGTTTGCGAAATTAGTACTAATTTAGGAGGCGAGGAACACCCACCTCGATCCTAGCTTAGGGCACGCAGATTAGCTGGATTTGGAGCAAGTTCAAACACCAATTGCTCAAAGTCTCCTCTGTCCTTTGCGCAATTCACGACCTAGCCCCGGCCCACAAACCTAACTCGCGATTTCTGAGAATTTTAGGCACAATTTAGAAGAATTTAGGGTGAGGATCGAATTTATAGAAGGAGAAGAGGTTCGAATTCACCTCGCATGCCCTAAAACGGACGGATGTCCGGCCGAGCTCGTGTCAATTCGCCCCTGTCTGCGGCCGGTTCTAGCCCAGCCACACGTGAGGTGGTTTGCCGGCCTTGGCTGCGACGGTCGCCGGCGTGGTCGCGGCTCCTCGAGCCCCCCTCTGCCCCTTCTCACTTTCGCTCCAACTCTCTCTCTCTCTCTCTCTCTGCCGCGGTGTCACGAGGGTTGGCCGGCGGCCGACCTGCCGGTGCGCCGCCGTCGACCTCGGCCCCGACTCGCCGTCCGGTGGCCCTCCTCTCTCTGCCGTGGGGTTGTGGTCGGGGTGGGGGTGCCGTGAAGAGCCTCAAGACCCCCCCTTCGCGTTCCTCTGCCAGTGAAAGAAGGGGCTTCGGCCCCTTATGTTCTCTTTTTTTTTTTTTTTTTTTGGGTTACACTAACAACGTTCAACTAAAACCGCTAGTCCAATCTCAAATGTCTTGTTCTAAACTCAAATCGATACATAACCCTTCATCAATTATTCAAACCCAAATACGTCGAAGTTCGATTTAATAAGCCTCGAAACTAATTCTAAGGTTGAAAACCTAATCGTTTTCAGGAAACGACTAAATAAATCGAATAACGACTAAATTGAATTATCGATATAATTTAAAGGCATAAATGGCACGAATTGACTTTGAAATCAATAGTAGCAATAGTAATATCCTTTTTAATAAAAGTATAGCTCCCAAAAGCACATCGATTAATAATTTAACTCATACGGTTACTAAAAATACGATTTTAGAACGTAAAAAGGACATTTAATTAGCTTAACGGAAAATGAAAATGCGGGGTGTTACACTCCCTCTTTCTCTTTCTAAAACATCCATTAGCAACCCTCTAGATCCTTCACTTTTCATTACCTTTTTCACTCAAATTCAGTCCATTTCATCCCATTCCTCTTCCTTTTTCTAAATTTCCCTCTTTCTCCCAAAACTTTCATCTGTTTCCTCTCTTTTATACCACAAATTCATCTACATCTTCCCCTTTCTCCATAACCATTTTTCCCACTTTAATTCTTCATCTTTTTTACAGTATTTCTGTCATTTTTCTACTCTATTTCATAAGATCTCTTTTTTTCTCCATTTTCTCTCTTTCTACTACCCCATTGTTGTGGCTATCTCCAAGTCTTCTCTCCATTCCATCCAAAATCCACTCAAAGCCCCTCCATAGCCCCCAAGAAGAAGTTTAAGAGCACTCAATAGGCAAGGACTTCCGGTCAAGCACCACCCAAGGCCTCACGGACCTCCTAAACATCTGCAAATGCAAGGACCCAAGGTATTGCCCCTCACTCCCCTGGTTTAACTAATCCTGATCATAAGGACGCTTAGGCCACCCTTAGGCCCATTCAGGAGGAGCAAGCTTACCTGCTAGCTTGTGTTAAAACTGAAAATGCCACTCTTTGTGACTTTGTGCAGAAGTAGCATGATGAGCTCTGTGGGATGATTACTTTCCAAACCTAATATATTAAAGACCTTGGGGTTTGTCTTGAGACATGGAAAGGATGGCATATTCCTCAAGACCACCATCCTCACCCTCCCTCTCCCCCTCCCTTCTTATTGCTTCTTAGTTTTTTCCATATCTCAGATTGTTTATCTATGCTTGCATTGAGGATAATGTTTTGTCCAAGCATGAGGGAATTAATTGATATTAATGTTGTCCATTGTTGTGTTGTGACTGCGGATGGTGTATATGTTATACATATGTTTGTATTAGGATTTGCATATAAGAGTAGTATATTGCAGAGCATGTAGTCAATGCATGTAGTTCTCTTTTCATTATTTTGTATTTTTTATGCATTTAGGTTAGTTGAAGCATTTACGATAACTTTACATTTTAGCACTAATTTCATATAAGATTGCATGTTTACAAAAAGAGAAATCCTAAAAAAGAAGAAAAATTCCTCCAATAATGAACTTTGTAGATTAGGTAGTTTTCTTTAGTTTGACTTGACCCTTTGTATGCCCAATTGTGAATAAAATTGTTTGGAAATGAGTTTTGCAAATCTGCTTTATGATTTGACCACAGTGATTAAATGTGAGTTGATTGCCCCTTGAATCTTTGCATGAATGTTAGCATGTGTGCCTTGAGCTAGTTATAACTTTAGTAGAAGTCCCGTGAGACTTTGAGTTTTTAAGACTAATTTATCAATTTTACTCTTTTTCCTTTTCATGAGTGACTGTTCTTGGATTTGATTTCTCTTGAAGTTGCTTTGGCTCTCATTCAAGATAATTGAGCATGTGCATTTAGATGAAATGATCAAGGCATTCTTTACAGTATGATATTCTACCACATTAACCAAATGGTCGCCCTTGTTACAATTGATGTACCCTTTTGCTAGCCCCTTTGAGCCTTATCCATGTCTATTAATGTGAACCGTTACATAGAGCCCTTGGTCAAACACATATCTTATACCTAAGCTAAGACTATTGGGTCTCACTTCTTGATATTTTAATGGGGAGTTAGTATTTGAAATCTTTTGGTGGTATGGTTTGGCTTGGTTGGTGAGTTAAGGGATTTGTGCTCTTTTGTTTATATATAGGATCCCTTGTGATTGATAATGGGGTCATTGTTATAAGTTGTTGGAGAAGAGTTATCAAGCATTCGAAGTTTGTTTCCATGGCCATTTTCATTGTTCGAAAAAACATATTTGACCTCAAGAAAAAGAATAATAAAAACAAAAAATAATAAAAAAGAAAAAAGAAAGGGAAATGAATAAATGAATTTGGCCTTGTCGAAAACTATTGTATTTGAGGTTCAGCTCTTCTTCACCCCTATGCTTTGTGATAAAGGGATTGGTTTACACATATAAGTGGCATTTGGTTTGAAAAGTTTTAGAGAATTGGCTCGTAGTCCTTGGATATTAGCTCCACATTTACAAAATGTTTGTTATCCTCTTGCCTTTACCCTTAGCCTTGTTACATCCCGTATGAAGCCGTTGAGATTGCTAATATGACTTGCATTTTAATGGTGGCGAATTAGAGAGTTTTAGCAAGCCTGTGGTAGATATAAGTCCATAGGATGAGAATTGAGGGCTCCTTACTTTATATTAAACACATGAGTGTCGAGAATCACATGACTAAAGTGAGCTTCTACTGGTTCTTCTAGCTTAATCAATTCCATGTGCCGATCTGATTGTTTGAGATGACTTGGGTAGTTGATTCAGTTTTAATATGATGGTCTCTCAACATCTTTTGAAAACTTCACTCTCCTCCCTATTTGTCAAATGTTTTGATCACTTTTGAGCTAACTCTGGGTCGGTTTTACTGATTGAGGGTGCTCCTATTGTCTTTCCTGAGGAGATTGTAAATACAATTTTTCTTTCCTTTTCTAGTTTCATGATTACTTAGGGGCAAGCAATCATGCAAGCATAGGGCAGTTTGATAAGTGCATAAAATGTGCATCAATTTTGGGTTGTTTTCTAGCATGTCTTAGGGGATTGAATGCATTAGATGATGATCTATGATCCTATTTTCATTTTACACTTGGATATGCTACTTTGAAGTGTTTCACAGGTTTTAAGACCTTTTAACCCAGCATTGACCCCCTAAATGATGCTATATTGACTTGGATGCCCGTAGCTCATATGCTTATAGTGAGAAGAAGAAAAAGACAAGATCGAGGCATAGAGGACCACGAACTGTACGTGGTGCTCACCATCGTTGGTGGCATGTAACTCCCAATACTTTTCATTTTCCTCTTATATTGCGATTGAAGATGCTGAGGATTGGCTATTTTAGGGCTCTTCTCCACCGCTTAAGAGGCTCATCATATATTGCATCTCTCATTCTCTCCTAAATTTCTATCATTTTCTTATTCATTTGGAGCAAAAGAAGATCAAGAGGAAGGAATTTGCAACTTTTATAAGAGAGGCTTGAAGATTGAAAGATCAATTGAGAATTTCCATTATTGATGAGCATTTCTCTTTCTTTTTACCTCTTGAAGTCTTTTAGATTTGTAGTTTGAATCATGTTTAATTTAATCTCTTTTGATTTTGCTTCAATTAACATAAGTGAGTATACTCTTTAGTCAAGGAATTTGCTAGCCAAACAATGATGTTTGAATCCTAATCTTATCAATCATGTGCTTGATCCCCATTTGGTTTGATTCAATCTACCATGTGTTTAAATTGTTGTGGGTGAATTTGCCGATTTGCTTGCATATATTTCGTTAATTGGGCAAGGTGCTGAAAGGAGAAACCTAATTTAAGACTAAGAAGTGTGGACTTAACTTAGTGATTCTTGACAGACAGTTGCACATTAAGAGGAAGAAATTGGCAATAACGATCTTTAACTTAGACTACATTATGACCCCTTTGAAAAAGTAGTGAATGTATTAGTCTTAGTAATTCAATTATTGTCATATCTTCGAATCAAACTATTCGAGATAAGCACATTTCCAGTTTAAGGATTTCAACTCATTGTAGGCACAAAAATCCCTATATGCGTTTTGATTCATTAAGTTTCTAAGTATTACATAATGCCACGTAAGGAACTAAATTGATAACTTACTCTGCTTAACATTTTTAAAAGGACATAAACCTAGTATATTGCATTGGCCATTGTAGATGATATTTAGTCTAGACTGCAACACCCGTGTGCTTGCGGTGAGTGTCAATATGTTTCATACCATGTGTGCATAAGATAGCCAATCAAGTTAATATAAGTTAGATCTCTACTTCTATTTGTGTAAGACCGCATAATGTCATACGCCTATATTTGTAACCTTAGGACTCTAATCAATGTCTTGAAACTTGATTCAATGCTCGTTATATTAGTGTGTTATCAAAGGATAATGAATGATTCAGTTTGGAGGGACATATCCAAAAAAATGAGTTGAATTTGGTCGAGAGCCTCATGAGAAGAGGAAGATCAGTCACGAAATCTCATTAATTTCTATTCACCATTCCAACAATTATGATGTATGTGTCATAATTGTGAATAAGAAATATGATGGTTTGATGGGTTCAAAGTGAGGCATCTTAATGAGATTGAAATGATCCACTTTCATACTTCCAACTACTCATGCACAATTCTCGACGAGAAGCTATATATTCCCAACAAATATATAGCATAAATCTCTCACAAGTATACCAGTTGTACGACCTATTTGCCCAGTATGAAGATTGTGTAAAAATAAAAGAAAAATAAGTTTTTCCTAAGGTGGAGATACGCACTCCCTTATGTGTGAGTGGGGGATGTTAGACTTAGGGCGTGATATACCCATAAGGCGTATAAGCCCAATAAGCATAATAAGTTGACGGTTTAGCCACCTCAGAAATCCTAGTTCCTCGACTATCCATCTAATCGACTATCCATCTAATATAAAAAGGAGACGAGTGTAAGAGGAAAAACACAACAAGAAACACTAAGGGTTCTCTAAAGAGTATTGTCTATACAAAACCTTAGGGCTTTTAGGCTTTGAGATCATGAAGATTATCCGAATTGTGAGTTCTTTCCTCGATCAGTGACTCAAAGTCAAGGTTCAATTATCTTCCGCTATAGGATTAAGGTAAGTCTGTTTGCATGTAATTTGATATATTAATTCCTTCAATGTACAAGACAAACTTATGGTATACTTAGTATGAGTATATATGATCAATAACATTTTTATTATATTTTGTGAGTATAATATGAATATAATATAGCTCACTAAATTTTATGCCATAACTCACTAAATATATATCATAGCTTCCTAAAATTAAGAGATAGCACCTATAAGTAAAACATAAATTTTTCAAGTGTTTGCTCTCTAAATATATACTATAGGTCACCAAAACATCATACAAATAGGTCGCTAAAAATTCAAAGTATAAGTGACCGAAAATGTTTAAGTATGTTATTCTTGTACATGCGAAGAATCTTATATCTCAGCTAACCAAAAGGTACATCATAGCATTTTAAAATATGAATATAAAGTATTATTCACTAAACATATGTCAAAGCTCTCCAAATGTTGCTCACTAAGAAGATATCATACCTCAAAACATGAGCAAAGTCAGTAAACACAGTCCAGCTCACCAAATATACACCACAGCTCACTAAATATAAGTCATATCTCAATAAAAGACAAACATACCATACCTCAGAATATGAACAAGAATGTTATATTTTTATTAAACTTGCATATTATATTATTTGCTCACTCATTTTGGGCAATGAATAGTTATTATTGCTTACTAAATCATATTAATCGTCAAATATATTTTATAACTCACTAAATATCTAGCACAGCTCACTAAATAAATATCATAGCTCATTAAAAGAAATAGTACTAGTGACTGAAACTTTTCAAATATGTCATTTTTGTGCATCTAAAGAATCTTATATTTTAGTAACCAAAAGATGTATCCTAGCACATTATAATATAAATAAGAAGTATTGCTCAGTAAACATACATCATTGCTTACCAAAAGTCACAGTACAGTTCACTAAGAAATCAAATGTTAAAATATTAACAAGAATGTATATGTGCCAACTAAAATTTATATGTTTGCTTACTCTTTCCTATCATGAACAATTAGTACTACTCGCAATATCATATTGATCACCAAATATGTTTCATAAGTCACCAAAGAACTATTACAACTCATGAAATAAATATCACATCTCAGTAAGAAAAATAGTATAGATAGTTATAATATAATTTATTGAGCTTGGGATGGACAATAGCTTTTTGTTTTGTGCAATAGCTTTTTATTTTATACAATAGCACATTTTAATGAGTTATATAATATCTTTACTGAGTGAAATTCAGGTATATAAGACACGTTGGTTTAGGTTTGCCTGCTCACTAAAAATATTTATTAGCTCACTAAAAATATAGGTCACTAAAATATTATAGTAAGCTATACAATATTTTTGTTGAGCAAAGCGGGATGCACAGTAACATATTTCAATGAGTTATGCAGTATTTTTTAGTGAGCCAAATTCAATTATACAACTACTCGTGTACAATCAGGTATATGATATAATAGTTGTACTTGTTCATCGGTTTTAGAAAAAAATATATATTATCAAGTTAAAAATATGGGGAAGAAGCGTAACAGTCACGTCTGTATTACACCATTTGATGTATTGAATACATTAACATATTATGATCATTTTAATCATATTTGGGGAACATTAGTAACATTTTTTATGAGCATTAGAAAATTATATGGTAAACAATGTGTTTCGTAAACATTAGGTCAGAATTTCTTTCTTTCTTAAAAAAGGGCTAGCGATGATGAAAAAGAAAATATGAAAAGGTAAAATAAAGAAATAACAATATGGCCATTGATTCCAGACTTCTAATCCTCCTAAAGAAGAAAAAGGACGACAAGGTAGAAAAAATAATTAAAAAAAGTAAGCATTGAATTTGCGAACCTAGACTCTATCCAATCACATAGGGAGGTCTACACCACTACCACACTAATCAAACACTCACTTTCCAATGAAATCTAATTTGATGATAAAAAAGCCAGACTGGGCATACAATCCGCATTATACGCTCGAGACGACTATAAGATGGAAAGCCCTTAGGGCAGCATATGTTAGCCTTAGGAGTAACTATAATTCCTGTACTTAGCCTTTGATTCATGTGCGTACTCTGAGATTTAATTCAGGTTGAGATGCTTGAAGTTCCTTCTCCGATTTTTTTACTTGGTTTGATTATTCGGTGTTCTTTTCCTTTAATTTGCTAATGTCTTTCTAGTTCCCCTCTTCCCTTCAATTATTAATTAAAGTTCTCTGCTTTCTCACTTATTGTGATGATTTGTTTGTTGGTTGGTGCTCAACTTGAAGTTTCAATTGTGTTTAAGTTAGGTTTAATTTGTGTTAATTGATTTATTCAGTGTGATATATTTATTTTTTTTGATTAGTTAGTCTAGGTCACTGGATAGTTTCAGTGGCCTAAATCCAACCCCTATCTATATAGAATCGATCCTTTGGTATTGTGGTTGACAAATGTACTCTTGCAGTAGAACTTGCACTCTCTAAAAAATCATATTAGCTTTTAGTGTCATTGCCTAGGATGACAATTGAAAATAGGTCTTTTTTTAATCATGATTAGTTTCATTAGTTATATTAGTAAATTAGTTGTTTACTTGAAATTTGTGATTGGAAATTTCTAGTTTTTCATATTTGAAATAAAAAATTACTTTTTTCCTACTCCCCAAAGAGAAGCATGAATTGCTTTGAAGATATTTTAATCAAGTGAATGATTTTATTGCCACTAGTATTGATCCCGCCTTCAATGTTGGACAACTGTTATTCTAGTGGGTGTTTTGAACAATTTCAAACTTTCCAAAGGAGTAGATTCACCACATTTTAAGAAACACACAAAACGCATTTTAAGGAAAAAAAATATTTTGATAAAATAATCCCCACAATCCCTAATAGGGATCGACTTGACTCCAAGGTAACTATCCAAAAGTTGGGCTCGGCGGTAAAGGTATGACCATTGGTAATGACAAAATCCATGCATTGACATCGCACATTCAATGATAGCATCTACTAAAGGTGCACCAATAAAGGAAAACAAGAAACTTCAACGCCCCATGCAATATGTTAAGTTTAATGCAAATTAGTCTTTAGGCGATTAATATCACATCAAAGATAAGAATTTTAACTGACTCATTGATTAAGATTAGTTATATTACATACTAAAGAAAGCAATAAAAGAAAATGATAAATTTTGTGAACACTTAAATTTATTATATCATTGTAAACACAAATTTCGAACCTTAAATAAATTGAGCCAGAAATTGAGTAACAAATCAAATTTTTGTATTAATTTTATATGTATGGGTATAATCTCTATCTAATTGTTACAAGATGAACAATTAAATAATTCCTCTAATTCGATCTCAATTTGTACTTGAAAGATGGTCGATTGACTTGAATCTCGAGCATGTTGATTGATTTGACTTCCTTTGAATGAATTTCAATGAATTTGATCATGAGAGAGGGCCAAAGAGGCTTGATCTCAATTAAGACAAGTTTTCTTTGATCTTTGATGGTAGACAGTACGTGCTTTGATTGTGCTTATTGTCTCCATGGATAAATAAATCCTCTGATTTGATCTCCTTGAATAATCTTGAATGAATTTAGTCTCGAGAGAAGGCCTAATAAGCTTAATCTCTATCGAGAAAATAGTTTGATTTCTGAAAGTGGACGGCACGTGTTTGGAGTGAATAAATTTTCCACCCCTAAATAGGAGGAAGTAGTGCTCTATTTGTAGGCAAAGAATCCCCCTCTCCTTATTAGGGCTTGTGACTTATTCGCCTTCTTGGGCCGTTGACTTGTTAGTCTATTTGACTGGCGAGTTAATAGTCAATTTGACTCTTGACTTGGTAGTCGTTTGGATCATGACTTGGCAGTCGATTCGACCCAGTAAATTAATTAAATGGGCTAATCCGAAATAATTAATTTATATTAATTTTCTAATGTGGCACTTGTTCTTAAAACTTTAGTGCCTACAAATTGCCCCCTCGAGAGTTGATTGCGTCGTCAGCTTTGGACTGTTGGATACGGTCAGCTCTTGAAACTTGAGAGTTGGTAGGAACAGGTTCGCAACTTTACTGTTCGTATAAAAATTTATCAGGTTAAGCTACACACATTCTGAAAGCACCAAGGAGCATTCGAAATAAATAATGGGGACCTGGATAACCTATCTTTGAAAACACATTGAAGGGAGAGCATACTAGGGCATTAACAAGCCTTGAGAAAACACTGTTACTATAAAAAGGAGAGCATACTAGGGTACTACATGCCCTGCTTCTCACCGCTTCAAGCCTCCTCTGTTTCTTTTAGCAACTCCCCTTGGTTATATTCGTGACAGCAACAACATGGACATTGGCCCTCGTGCTTCAGTCATTCAACAAGAAGCTCGCGCATCTCATCCATTATGCAAGAGCTCCTCTCACTCATCCTTTTCTCTCTCCTCAGCGGCACCACCGTCAGCGTTGGTGGAGAGGCAGCGCTTCAACTCGACGTACTTTTGCCCACAGTCGTGAGGGGAGAAGACGAAGGAGTCGTTAATTCGTTTCTAACAGATCCTTCTTCGTGGGGGTGCACCCCTGATTCCAATTGTTGGGATGCTTGCGTGGGCCTCTCAATTGGGATCTGTAATTTTTTGAGAACTTTTGGGTTTCGCGGGACCATGGATGCTCCTCGTGAAGTTTTGAAAGAAGAACGTCAAATTATGCTAGAGTGTTGTTCTAACGGGACCAACATCTTATCACAATTCGGCACGAATTTTTGTCCTTTCCTGCTGCTTTCAACTGAGATTGTGCTATGACTCTGCCTTTTCTTTTGATTTCGCCCTTTCCTTTTTCTTTTTTTCTTTTTTTTTTATGCAGGTGTACTTTTTGGATTTGTGAGAGGCTGATTAATATTTTCGAAAGGGAGCACATCATTAATTAATAATACTTCTAAGGCAATCATTTCCAAAGGCGACTTTGACTTGATTATCAGCTAATCTTCTGAACGACTTGCTTTTATCAATTTTCGGCCTTTGGATGGCTTGCCCGCAAGGGTCCATCATAGGCCGCCTTCATTATTTTTGGCCTTTAGATTGCTTACCCGTAAGGGTCCACCATTAGCCGCATTCATTATTTTTCGGCCTTTAGACGGTTTGCCTGCAAGGGTCCACCATAGGTGGCCTTCATTATTAATTTTCGTCCTTTGGATGGCTTGCCCGCAAGGGTCCACCATAGGCCGCCTCATAGGCTGCCTTCATGATTCTCGGCCTTTGGATGGCTTTCCCACAACGGTCCACCATAGGCTGCCTTTATTATTTTTCAACCTTTGGATGGCTTGCCTGCAAGGGTCCACCATAGGTTGCCTTGATTATTTTCGGCCTTTGGATGTCTTGCCCGCAAGGGTCCACCATAGTTCGCCTCTTATTATTCAACTTTCGACCTTTGAATGTCTTGCCTGCAAGGGTCTACCATAGGTCGCATTTTATTATTCAACGTTCGACCTCTTATGTCTTACCGCCAAGGGTGCACCATAGGTCACATCATATTATTCAATTTTTGGCCTTTGGATGTCTTGCCCGTAAGGGTCCACCATAGATCGCCTTTATATTTTTCGACATTTGTATGGCTCCAGCTAATGTTCTCACCTTGGATGGCTTGCCCACATGGGTCCACCTTGGATGATTTTCTCGAATGTTTTCACCTTTGGATGGCTTGCCCACATGGGTCCACCTTGGGCGACTTTCTTGAACATGAACGTTGAGGTCACATCATCGTCGTCACCAACTTGACAAGAACGTCATGTGGTTTGAAGGTGGAGGCTATCGACTTAAAGCAGGCTAGTATGCTGTCGCTAGCATGAATGAGGATCTAACAAGGAGGACGCGGTCATTTTACTATTCCCATCTTGCAGGAGGATGCCTATGTCGCTAACACGGATCGGATAACAAGACTATCTTATCGTTCTTATCTTGTAGGGGGATTTCGCCAACTTAAAGGAGGCTTACGTCACCGTTGATGTTGACTTGAAGAAGGAGGTCTAGGACTAGAAGCGAAAGACTCCATTGCCGCAATCGCAAATTTGAAGGAGGATGCTTATGTTAATTGCCGCCAACTTGAAGGAACCCTAAAAATCTTTGAAGATTTAGAAGTCTTTAATTTTGGAGCCTTTGATTGTGATGACTTGAGAATCTTTATCTTTAATGACTTGAGAGTCGTTGAGTTGAATTTAAAGTTTGTAATTTTATTGACTTGATAGTCTATAGGCGACTTGGAAGTCTTTGATTATGATGACTTGGGAGTCTTTATCTTTAATGACTTGAAAGTCGTTGAGTTGACTTTAAAGTTTGTAATTTTATTAACTTGATAGTCTTTAGGCAACTTGGAAGACTTTGATTTTGATCACCTGAGAATCATGTGGGTAACTTGTGAGTCTGTGCTGACTTGAGAGCCTAAAAGCTTGCACTTGGAACTTAGGAGTCTTTATGAATCACTTGAAAGTCTTCATCAAGCATACAGTTACGTTGACTTGGAGTCCGTTGACTTGAAAGTCTATTATAAGCAACTTGAAAATCTTCGAACGTGACAACTTGGGGTTTCTAAAATTTGATGACGTAGGAGTCTTGAATTTGATTGACTTGATAGTCTCTTACTTTACTGACTTAGGAGTCTGAAACTTTGATGACTTGGCAGTCTATTAGAGTTTGATGACTTATGAGTCTACGAAATTTAATGACTTAAGAGTATTAAAAGTTAGACTTGGATGTTTTAGAGTTTATCAACTCAGAAGCCTAAGGGCTGACTTAGAAGTCTTAAAGTTTGGTGACTTGGGAGTCTGTTAGTATCGACTTGAAAGTTTGCTATTATTGACTTGAAAGTCTGAGAATTTTATGACTTGGGAGTCTTCGAGTCTCTACAAGGAGTGACTTAAAAGTCTACAAGCTCTTTGATGACTTAGAAGTCTATAGAGTTTAACTTGGAAGTCTGCACCCTAAACGCCAATTTTGGGTTGCTCGCTTCCAAAGCACTTTCCAATATAATCTTAATAGGCGATCAATCAGATTCCTCAGCGTCGTCTTCGTCTAATGTGATTTTTCCTTCTTTTACAAGTTATAGGACTTGTCTTCTTAATGCTTTGTACTTCTCTATAGGATAACTGATAATCCTGTAATACTTGCAGTATTTGGGATCATTAGTTCTTCTAATTTCTTCAGGACGCTTTGACCCTGGGAATTCTATAAGTCCTTTCTCAAGAAGTTTGTTAAGAATTTCTAGCGCATCCGACTCAGAATAAGGGCATTCTTTCTCTTCAGATTCTCTATGGAGGAAGCTTCTACTTCTTGACGATGTCACAGATTCATCATCATTGAGTCGTCTTCTGTAATAGGCAATTGTAAGCTCCATATCATGAGCTCATGTTGCTAATTCTTGGAATGTTTTGGGCTTATTTACTTGCAAGGCATAAAGTATATCCCAATCCATCCCTTAGGAACACATCTTAACGGCTGAAGCTTCTGATAGATGATCCTTACACTCTAGAGAGACAGCACGCCAGCGGTTAATGTAATCGTTGACTAGCTCGTTGTTCCATTGCCTTGTGTTAGTCAACTCTGTTATGCTGACTACACGGTGCGTGCTATAGAAGCGATTCAAGAACTCACTTTCTATTTGCCCTTACCTATCAATGGATTCAGAGGCAAGATCTATATACCAGTCAAATGCAATTCCTTTAAGGGATCACGCGAACTGTTTCACCAATCAGTCTCCTTCAGTGCCAACACTAGTGCATGTTTCGACAAAGTGGGCGATGTGCTGCTTTGGATTACTCTTGCCATCAAATTGGTTGAATTTGGGAGGCTGATAGCCATGAGGCATACGAAGTGCATTGATCCTCTTTGTATAAGGTTTGTTATACAAATGAGTTTTATGAGAATCCCCTCCTAGACGAGCCTTCACTGCATCAGCTATCAAGTTTTGAATTTGTTCAGCCGACATTCTCAAGGATGGTCCCTTCTTTGGTTTGCATTCGTTGTCAGATTCTTCATTGTGGTTGGACTCTTTATCAGAGTTTTTAGCGCCTGAACCTTTGTTGGAAGCTTCAGAGAACTTCTTTTTCAACTTTTGCATCAGCTCAGCACTCTGGTCATTCTGACACTTGATTTGAGCGTCCTTTTCTGCATTCTCTTTAGAGAGCCTATCCAGGGTAGCCTTCATGCTTGCCATTTGTTCTTCGAAGTTAGTGGCCGCTATCACCATAACTGGCATGATAATAGTATCAGAGGATTGACCTTCAGCATGCGAGAAAACTGAATCCCTTAAAGATGCTGGTGAATAATCACTACTATCATATTCATTATCCTCCTCACTAAAAGGTTGGAAGACGTGATTGATGTAGGTTTGGAATTCATCTAATTCACATGGTGGAGCCTTCCTTACATTGAAGATAGCAAGAGGCTTTAGCTTCAAAGTAGGAAGACAAGCGGTTTGATTGACTCCATCATAAGGCAAGTTAGAACCAAATCTTTAAGTCTTGCGTAACTGCAAAGTTGGAGCCACAACTTCTTGCTTTAAGGTGATGAAGGCAGCGACTTTGGTCATGTTCCTATTCATCGCCCTATACTTCGATTGTCAGATGCAATACGAGCCTTTGTAGATCCTTCAGATGTAGATTCGATAGTCTCCTTCTTCAAAGCGTTCTTGGGGGCCATGTTATCTTCGAAGAAGTACAAAGTTTGTATTTTGGAGAAAGAGATGAGAGGTAGAGATGTCCCACTGAGTGTGCGAAATTTATAAACACAAATTTCGACCCTTAAGTAAATTGGGCCAGAAATTGAGTAACAAATCACATTTTTGTATTAATTTTATATATATGGTTATAATCTCTGTCTATTTATTAAAGATGAACAATTAAATAATTCCTTTGATTCGATCTCAATTTGTACTTGAAAGAGGGTTAATTGACTTGAATCTCGAGCAAGTTGATTGATTTGACTTATTTGAATGAACTTCAATGAATTTGATCTTAAGAGAGGGCCTAAGAGGCTTGATCTCAATCAAGACGAGTTTTCTTTCATCTTCGATGGTAGACGGCATGTGCTTTGATTGTACTTGTTGTCTTCTTGGATAAATAAATCCTCTGATTCGATCTCCTTGAATAATCTTGAATGAATTTAGTCTCGAGAGATGGCCTAATAGGCTTAATCTCTGTCGAGAAAATAGTTTGATCTCTGAAAGTGGACGGCACGTGTTTAGAGTGAATGAATTTTCCACCCTTGAATAGGAGGGAGTAATGCTCTATTTATAGGCAAAGAATCCCCATCCCCTTATTAGGGTTGCGACTTATTCGCCTTCTTGAGCCATTGATTGGGCTATTAGCTTGTTAGTCTATTTGACTGGCTATTTAATAGACAATTTGACTCTTGACTTGGTAGTCATTTGGGTCATAACGTGGTAGTCGATTCGACCAATAAATTAATTAAATGGGCTAACCTGAAATAATTAATTTATGTTAATTTTTTGACGTGGCACCTATTATTAAAATTTTAGTGCCTTCAATCGTTTTTGCAAATACGCAAGAATAATATCAATTATCAGCAATCACATTTGATAGAGTGATAAAGAACAATATAGAAACCAATTGATTATCATCGTTGAGGAACCCTTGGGGCTTATCTCAAGTCAGATTTCAAGAATAAGTTCCCTAAGATCCTTAATTTGTACGAATAGGAGTATCATCTGAATCTAAAATGCTTGATTAAAATGCCCCCATTTAGCATCCATATGGGTAGAGCAAATGGGTTTTAAGGTATCATGGATATGGGCCTGATTAACCTTTTAATATGACATTGTCGACTGAACTACTATAGGATCATGATAGGGATGACTTAGGGCTCTAGTTCCTTCAAAGACCATCTTTGGTTAGGGAGTCACAGTTTCCTGAGTTACACCAATGGGTTCTTGGGTCCAGGATCCTCATATGATTCTTTAGGGCTTTGTTGGATACACCTACTAGGGGAGATCCTACTAAGAATACTTGAATCGTCCCTTGAGGGGACCCCTCTTGGAAATCATCTTCTCCTCCTGAGCTATTTTCATTTGGTATTTTTTTTTTCCTTCCCATGGGGCTTGTTCTTCATAAACTGTTCAAATTTTCCCTTCTTAGCTAGGCCATTCCACATTCGGTCCAAATCCCAGTAGTACTCCGTGTTATGGCCATAATCTTTGTTGAATTGCACTTATCCCTGTTTTTCTTGTTTGGCCCTTATTTGAGGGCTTTTGGCTCATCCATTAGCATATTACATGTAGTATCCATGAGGATCTCACTTATGGAGGTATCGAAGAGGGACTCTGTCCGGAGGGCTTTCTGCTTCTTGTCTCTATGAACTCCCTACGTCTTGTATGAGAGCGGCTCATATAAGACTCGTGAGGCAAAAAGTTTTATGGTGACCTTTAATGAATAGGAGGATGAATAATAATTCATTTTGTGGCAACTATGATAAAAGTTACTATTCGATGTATCACTAGTCATCTTGCATTAAGATGAGACTCTAACGTAAATATTAGTCACATCAAAACCTTAAAAAAACTATCTGTGAAAGAGTTTGTGCCATTGAGCTCTTATATGAGAGCGACTCATTTAAGGCTTATTGTGAGATGAATAATTCATTTTATGATGACTATGGTAAAACTCACTACTTGATGCATCATTAGTCACCTTGAATTAACGAGAGACTTTGATGTGGATTTAGTCGCTTCAAAACACTCGAAAAATTACATACGAAAAACAATTCAACTCACCGGCATCTTTTATAAGAGCTGCTAAAGTAAAACTTATTGTGAGACAAAAACTTTTATGGTGACCTTTAAGGAATAAGAGTGTGACTGATAATTAATTTTGTGGTGACCATGCTAAAATTCATTACTCAATGAACACTAGTCAAACCCTGAATTTAGAAGAGACTAAAATATAAATATAGTAACTTCAAAACATTCAAAAAATTATATATAAAAGCATCGGTCTCATCATAACTCTTATATGTTTGCTACAAATGCCACTGTTTTATTTTTGTCTCATCATAACCCCTTTTAAAAGATGTCCTTCATATTTGTTAATTGCTATTTGCTATGTGATGGGAATTTTCCTAAAATTTAGGGTTAGAAATTATTTGACACAAAGGTAGGATGTAAATAATAATTCGAAATATGAAGGGTGTAAAAACATTTACAAAAACCTCAAAGGTAGAAACGACAATAATTTTTTTAAAAAAATCCAAATGCTACTTATGATTGATCTAAATAGGTTGTATCAAGTTAGCTTTAGAATTTTGATTTTTCGCCCTTGAAACTGCTTTAATCTCTAAAAAAAACTTAAGTTTCAAAAAAATTTTAAAAAAGGATAAAAATAAGGAAAACATATTAAACTTGGGGAAATGACACTTTTATATGAACAAAATTTTTTTTAAACAAGTTCTTTAAAAAGAATTAAAGTAAAATATTTATTTTATACATAAAACTAATAAAGGAGTCCATGAATTAGAATTACAGCTTTTATTTAACACCCTCCAAAACGGATATTCTATTTGGTACCCCTGTGTTTTTGAAAAATTATTTTGCATATGGTACGAAAATAAAGATATGTGCTAGATAAATTTGAATTAGTTACTGGAACTTATATTTATTTATACATTGTGCACCAAATAGATTAAAAAAAACACAGAGGTACCAAATATAATATCCCAAATTAAAAAGTAAAAAACTTTTTACTTGGGAGAATAAAATTTAAAAAAAAAGATCGATGAGAGCCTAATATTATCCATATCATATGTGCACACACACGCACACACCCCCCACGTATGCATGAACACACACACGCAAACAGAGAGTTGGTCCCAAGAAGGCTAAGTCACCATAGAGGGGAAGGTGAATAGCATAATAAGAAATAATTACAAATACAAATTGAAGCCCAAAACAAAAGATGGTGTTGTAAACTCAAAGAGACTGACAAGTCAAGGTAAGGACACTAAACAAAAATAAAATTGCAAAAATAAATAAACACCATAGTTTTTAACGAGATTCAAAGGGTTGTGTTCCTGCCAAAGACTCCTTCCTTAGGATGGAATTGAGTTGTATTGATGCCCTTAAGATACAAGCCCATATGTTCACCCTAAGATCTTGACAATACACAAAATTCAACCACAAATGAAATTTTTTCTAATATAATAATTGACAAATCTGGACCATTAATCTAATATGAATAAATCTAAACTCGTAGCAAATTCTACCCATGATCTGTAATGCGGATTAACTAGAAGACGTATCATTTTCTCTCTCCTAAATTACCAATTTCCAAGCCTGACTCCGTGCCTACGCATATCTTCCTAAGCTATAGTGTCGTCAACTATCATTACTAAGTGTTGTCTTTGATTTGCTCATCCTCTTTTCTCTACAGTAATTATACATTATCAATTATCGATTTACACTATTTAACTCCCATTTACTAGTTGTTTCCTCTACCATAGTGACGACAGTCGCCAAAGAAATTTACAGGTGGCCATTTGTTTGGAGCTTATGATTTTCGTAGCCCTATTTATCGGCAGTGCTTTCTATCTTTTCGTTTTCAATTTCCTAATTGTCACCAGAAACCTATTGATCTCTCCCCTGCATTCAACAAGGACTAGTTTGTCTTCTAATTTAAGAATCCCCCCTCCCCCCTTTCCCTCTCTGTTATCAATTCATCATTTGTGGATATCAATGAATGCTTCCTTTATAGTGACTTCTCCCATCTACATGGTTGAAACATAAAATTAGAGTAAGGTCAGAAGAGAGCAAAAAGAGAGCAAAAACTTTGATTAGAGTGGATGAACCAGTAAAATTAGCGATGAAAAATATGAAGAATGGTTATTGAAAAAAAAAAAAATCTTTCGTCAAGACTTTAAACAAAATGGAAGGCTTAAATCTCTTCCCAAATTCTTAGCAATAATCCCTGCCAAACTCACTTTGAATTTCTGCCATTTAATATCAACCCATTAGCTCAAGTTGCCATTGAGGGGCTACAGTGGGTAACCGGGGGCTTGAGTACTGGGTTATCCTGAGTAATGTGTTGAAAACTGATTCAAAAAAAAAAAAAATCCTTGACCACGTCTTTTTCTAAAGTTTGTTTCCTAAATTTTAGCACTTTTGGGTTGTTACCTTTTCTTTAGGCATAATCATAGGAGTTGCAAATCTTTTTGCTAATTGTGGAATAACTTCCCACATTTTTCTCTCTTGTTGGTTTTATCTTAGCCTATAAATATAGGTGTTTGTAGTTGTTCATTTTATCAAGTTTTCATAAGCCAATTATTCAGAAGTAATAAAGCAACAGCAGCTTTTTTTTTTTTTTTCATCTCTCAGTTATTTTCTATCTTCTATCTTTTTCCTCTGTATTTTTTTACAACAAACTGGTATCAGAGCCATGGCTAGCAATCGTTCGAATTCTTCAGCTAAGCCTCTGATTCCCTTATTCAAAGGGGAAAAATATCATCTTTGGAGTCTCAAGATGAAGACTATGTTCAAATCTCAGGAATTATGGGATTTGGTAGACAATGGGTACACTAAGCCTGATCCGGCACCGGCTCAGCCTGACCAACAACTGCGGGAGATTCGTAAGAAGGATTCCAAGGCCCTATTTCTCATCCAATCAGCACTGGATGATGAAATTTTTCCGAGAATTGCAGCAGCTACAACTTCCACTCAGGCATGGAAAATTTTGAAGCAAGAATTTGTGGGCGACCAAAAGGTAATTACGGTAAAATTACAGACTCTTCGTCGTGAATTTGAAACTTTGGCCATGAAAGAGAAAGAGTCGGTTCAAGAATTCTTGTCTAGAGTGTCTGGGATTGTTAGCCAAATGAGAACTTATGGTGACAATGTTGGTAATGAAACTGTTGTGAGTAAGGTGCTGAGAAGTTTAACCAAAAATTTTGACTATATTGTTGCTGCGATTGAAAAATCTAAGGACCTGTCTACTTATACTTTTGATCAATTGATGAGTTCCCTGCAAGCCCATGAAGAGAGAGTTAGGAGGTCCTGTGATCAGAGTGAGGAAAAGGGCTTTCAGGTGAAGGGGGAGACTCCCGAAAATTCTGGTCGTGGTCGTGGTAGAGGTGGATACCGAGGCAGAGGTCATGGAAGAGGCCAAGGCAGAGGTCGAGGCAGAGGAGGTTCCACTGATGAAAGGCAGAACAAAAAATTTCTTTGTAACTATTGTAAGAAGCCTGGCCGTATAGAAGTGTATTGTTGGCAGAAGCAGAAGGATGAGGCTAGCCAAGCAAGTTTTACTGAGAAAACAACCGAATATTGTAAGTTATTCATGGCTCTTTCATGTGAAAAAGAGTCTACTAATGTTTGGTTTTTGGACAGTGGTTACTCCAACCATATGTCTGGATCACGATCTTCATTTAAGGAACTTGATGAGTCCCAAAAATCAGAGGTGACACTAGGAGATAGCAAGAAAATTCAAGTGGAAGGCAAAGGTACTATTATCATTACAATCAACAAAGGTAATGCTAAGATTTTGCAAGATGTGATGCTTATTCCGAGTCTGTCTCATAATTTGCTTAGTATTGGACAGCTAATGGTTACTGGATACTCTATTTTATTTGATGACGGACATTGTTTCATTAGAGATAAATCCTCTGGCCAACTCATTGCTAAAGTTCCAATGACTAAAAATAAGATGTTTCCGCTAAATATCTCTATGATTAAGAGGTATGCTATGGTTGCCAGTGGTGATAGTGAAACCAGATTATGGCATTTATGTTATAGGCATCTGAATATTAATGGGCTGAAATTGTTAAGTCAAAAAAAGATAGTGTTTGGGCTGCCAAAACTTGATGATCTTGGCTTCTGTGAAAGTTGTGTTTATGGGAAGCAAAGCAGAAACCCTTTTCCTGTGGGAAAGGCTTGGAGGGCTTCCAAATGTCTTGGGTTAATACATGCAGATTTATGTGGACCTATGAACACTAAATCTCTTGGTGGCAGCAGATATTTTTTGTTGATTACAGATGACTACAGTCGCATGAGCTGGGTCTATTTTTTGGAAAACAAGTCAGAAGCTTTTAGCAGATTCAAGAAATTCAAAGCTTGTGCAAAAAGACAAAGTGGTCTTTTAATAAAGACATTACGAACAGATAGAGGTGGAGAATTCGTCTCAGCTGAGTTCACCAATTTTTGTGAAGAAAATGGAATTTGCAGGGAGCTTACAGCGCCATACACACCAGAGCAGAACGGTGTAGCTGAGAGAAAAAATCGAACAGTGGTAGAGATGGCCAGAAGCATGATGAAAGCAAAAGGTCTTCCTACTTATTTTTAGGCTAAAGCTGTAGCAACAGCGGTATACATTCTCAATTTGTCTCCTACAAGAGTTGTTCGTAATCGGACACCATATGAAGCTTGGACAGGCAGAAGGCTAACAGTAAGCCACTTAAAAATTTTTGGTTGTGTAGCTTATGCTTTGGTTAAAACATACTCTCAGAAGTTTGATGAAAAATCTGAGAAATATATTTTTGTTAGTTATTCTTCTGAATCCAAAGCATATAAGCTATACAACCCTATTAGTGGCAAGATAACAATTAGCAGGGATGTTGTGTTTAATGAGACTGCAAACTGGGATTGGAGTGAACAACAAGTGCACCAAAATATTCCTGTAGAATTGCCTTCAATTGAAAGACAGGAGTCTCCTGTAAGTTCCCCTACCTCCTCACCAACTCCAACAACACCATGCAGTAATGAAGAGCCTTCACAACCTTCACTGCAACTGCGAAGATCAACAAGAGATAGAAGGGCTAACCCAAAATATGCTGTTAATGTTTACACATCCTCCACCTTTGCTTTGCTTGTCTCAGATCCTATTTGCTTTGAAGAAGCTGCAAACGAATCTAAATGGTGCAAGGCTCTGGAGGAGGAATTGTTGGCCACTTAGAAAAATTAGACCTGGGACTTGGTAGCCTTGCTAGAGGGAAAGAAAGCTATTGGACTTAAATGGGTATTCAAAATCAAATATCATGCAGATGGGAGCATCCAAAAGCATAAGGCAAGGCTTGTCGTGAAGGGCTATTTCCAGCAAGAAGGTATTGATTACGAAGAAACTTTCTCTCCTGCTGCTCGCTTTGAAACTGTGAGAACTTTTTTAGCACTTGCTGCTCAATTGTCTTGGCCTATATATCAGTTCGATGTGAAATCTACATTTTTGAACGGTGACCTGGAAGAAGAAGTTTATGTTTCACAGCCTGAAGATTTTGTAATTTGTGGCCAAGAAGAAAAAGTCTACCAGTTAAAGAAGGCATTGTATGGCTTAAAACAAGCCCCGCAAGCTTGGTATTTCAAAATTGATTCTTATTTTCAGGAGAATAGTTTTGAAAGAAGCATAAATGACCTACTTTGTATTTCAAGACAGTAGGTGAGAATGATTTTCTCGTGGTATGCCTGTATGTTGATGATATGGTTTACATGGGTTCTAGTGCATCTGTTGTTGCTGACTTCAAAGCTTGCATGGTGAAGAAATTTGAGATGTCGGATTTGGGTATGTTGCATTATTTTCTTGGTCTTGAAGTGAAACAAGGTAAAGATGGAATTTTTATTTCCCAAAGAACATATGCGTTGGATCTTTTGAAGAAATTTAACATGGTGAATTGCAAGGTTGCTGCCACACCCATGAATGTCAATGAGAAGTTGTGTCGTGAAGATGGTGCTGAAATGGCAGATGCTACATATTTTAGGAGTCTTGTTGGTGGTTTAAACTATTTGTCTCATACAAGGCCAGACATTACCTTCTCTGTTGGAGTTGTATCCAGGTTTATGCATAATCCAAGCAAACTTCATCTTGGAGCTGCAAAGAGAATTTTAAGGTATGTTGCAGGTACAACTAATCATGGAATTTGGTACTCAAGAGTATCAAATTTCATGTTAACTGGCTTTACAGACAGTGATTGGGCTGGAGATATTGACGATAGAAAGAGCACATCTGGTTATGTGTTCAATCTTGGGTCTGGTGTGATTTCTTAGTGTTCAAAGAAGCAGGAAGTGGTTGCCTTATTAACTTCAGAGGCAGAGTATATTGCTGCAACTACAGCAACTTGTCAAGCTGTTTGGTTAAGAAGGCTTCTTTTTGATTTAAAGCAGAAGCAAAGCTGTGCAACTGAGATCTTTTGTGACAACATATCAGCTATTGCTATGACAAAGAACCCAACTTTTCATAGTAGAACCAAACACATTGACATTCGTTATTACTTCATTCGAAGTTGTGTTTCTGCTGGAGAGATTGTTTTGAAGACATGTGATACAACCGAACAAGTTGCTGATATTTTTACAAAGTCGCTTTCGCAAGCACAACATGAATTCCTCAAAAAGCAGCTTGGAATTTGCGATTTTGAATCAAGGGGGAGTGTTGAAAACTGATTCAAAAAAAAAAAAAAAAAATCCTTGACCAAGTCTTTTTCTAAAGTTTGTTTCCTAAATTTTAGCACTTTTGGGTTGTTACCTTTTCTTTAGGCATAATCATAGGAGTTGCAAATCTTTTTGCTAATTGTGGAATAACTTCCCACATTTTTCTCTCTTGTTAGTTTTATCTTAGCCTATAAATATAGGTGTTTGTAGTTGTT